>JBBHKE010003281.1:59863-91140 GCA_037447655.1 Zygnema cylindricum
TAAAACGTTTGAGCTGAGGTGATAAAAACTTTCGCGTCGAGACATACGCTGGCTGTATTCAATTGTGGTTATGCCATGCCTAGAGCTATTACTTCATGTGACAACATGCTGCTTTCAAAAATAGTGGAGTCGAGTTTGCAAAATAAGCGTTCGCATATATTTAGCCTTTCGTTTTTGTGTTTGACAATGTGAACGGATAACATGTCCACATGCTAAAAACTGACCATGTTACGTAAGAGTATTGATGCATACTTACACATGTTGATAGTCGCGGAAAGCTAAGTCTAATACGTTGTCGTTTTAACACTATTTGAGATATTGCGAAATTAATAGTGTATATATTTACAGTATTACCGGGTCAAAGGGAAACATAACGGTAATACCGGACCTTTAAACGAAAGAGACGAGTATTAGAGTTAAGTTTAAACCTAAAATGGGTTATGTTTCAACCTAAAATGGGTTATGTTTCACCCTAAAATGGGTTATGTTTCATAAAACGACAACAAATTAGTGTCATATTGTGTAAATATTAGAGTAAAGTTACAGAATTTAAAATTGAAAAAACGCGGCGCCTTGAAAACGAGAATTGATAACAAACCAACGCAAATGCGGACAAAACAAAAAAAATATATTTTGTGTTCTGACTAATCCCAACCGCATCCTCATCTCTTAGTGTGTGACTTTTGAACCTCGCAAAGTCATTTTCACATGACGTCGCCATTTTTAGGGCAATATACGGATCGTCACCCCGCCGCCTCGCTTAGTATTGCGACATCCAATACTCCATACCTCTTTTTAGGGTTTACATCGGTATTAGGGTAGAAAATAATATGACGGAACAACAACGAAGTGGGCGCCATTATCGTCGCTATATTTTTTGGGTTTATTAAGAAACCATGGGTAAGTGCGCAGCTCACCATGTTTTTTTATCTTTCTCTCTCCCTCTACCTCCTTATTCTTCCTCCTTTGTTCTCTCTCCCACTTTATCTCTTTACCTCTCTCTCTATGCATTGTCCATCTCCCACATTATTTCTAATTCCCTTTCCCTACTCTTCTCTCTCATTCTATTCTTCCCCTTCTCTCTCACACTCATTCTGTCCCATACCCTTTCTCTACTCTTCTCTCTCATTCTCTTCTTCTCATTCTCTCTCGCACCCTCATTCTGTCTCACAACCTTTCCTTACTCTTCTTTCTAACTCTCATTTTCTCCATCTTCAACTCTACTTCATTCTGTGTCCCTCTTTGTTCGTCTCTTAATACCTATCGGATAATTTTTCCCTACTCCCCTCTTAATTATTTGCTCATCCTTCCACATTTGTTTCCCTCTCATCATTGCTCTCCATCATGTTATATCACTCTTTCAACCTATCATTTATCATTTCCCCCCACTTTTATCTCCCACGCCCTCCTTGTATTTGTGTCATCCCCTCTTCCATATTTTATCTCCCTTCTCGCGCCTCTGCCTTCCTTTTCTCCCTAGTCATTAACCATCCACCCTCACTCTCTCGCTATGTCTCCATCTATTTTATCGCTATCTCCCAATATCTCATAGTCCTTTTGTCTCTCTCTATCCCTCTTTTTTCTCGTTATATTTGTCAAGCCCATATACCCCCTACTAATCCATTATCTATTTCTCTCTTTTCTATTTAAAACTGTCATCGATGATGAACTTCTATCTGACGGCCGTTCATTGGGGAGCACACTACGGAAACATATGATCGTAGGGAAGAAGAAAGTATCATCTTGAAGGTGTTGGACCGGATGAAAGCGCTTAGAGTAAACCGTGAGGAGCTTTCCATAGATCTATATTCGTCGTCACGGATCGTTGATGCTTAGTTAGTGTGTGTAATATTAGGAAGGTTTTTAATTTTTTGTTAAGAGGATTTCTGAGCTAGAGGCATAAACGTTAATAATTCTGTACTATTTTGAGCTTTGTTACCTATTGTAGATTAATAGGTTTCGGATTATTTTTTGTTTTAGTTTATCGTTGTAAAAAGATATCATCGTTAAATATACAAATTTTGTACCTCTTTTCTAATTGTTGTTATGAGTGATTTTATTTTTGTCAAGTATTATATATTTTTTATTAATTGTGTGTTTTTTTAATCGCTTACATGTTGTATCGATGACATTGGACTACTACACCAACTGAAGATGAAGATGATGCTGGAGTAGTCATCACAGAATTCAGATAAGCAAGAAGCTCTCACAGATGCTCAAAAAAATACACACAACTTTGGAACACAGCCAAAGACAAATTAGGCAACCAAATGGCCTACAAATCTGACACAATGCAGATAATACACAAATGAACACAAGTGCAAATTTACACAGAAATCTGCAAACATGGTTTATGGTTTCATTCCAGTCAAAATGGGTTTTTTGACACAAGAAAAACCCTCTTATTTTTTCATAGCTATAATAACATCCACGTAATATGACAAACGAAGGTTCATGGACCAGCGACAAAACAACCAGGGCATTGTAAGGCCATTCAATGAGACAGAAACAACATTACAACGAATTCAGCGAGGAGAAACTCTCTGTTTTGTTGGAGATGATGATGAAGGGTTTTCGCTGCTAGATTTCCATCCAGCGACGACACAACCTTTGCTTTCCAGGAGATGATGATGAAGTTGTTTCGTCGCTGGATTTCCATCCAGCGACAACACAACCTATGTTTTTTCGGAGATGATAAGAAAGTTGTTTCGCCGCTGGATATCCATCTACCGACAACACAACCTGTGCTTTGTCGGAGATGATGATGAAGCTGTTTCGTTGTTGGATTTCCATCCAGCGACGACACAACCTCTATTTTTCTGAGATGATAAGAAAGATTTTTTACCGTTGGATTTCCATCTACCAACGAGAGAACCTTTGCTTTGTCAGAGATGATGATGTTGTTTCGTTGCTCGATTTCCATCCAACAACGACACAACCTTTGTTTTTTTTGAGATGATAAGAAAGTTGTTTCCCCGTTGGATTTCCATCTATCGACGACACAACCTCTATTTTGTCATAGAAGATGATGAAGTAGTTTCACCGCTGGATTTCCATTTAGCGACAACACAACCTTTGCTTTCTCAAAGATGATAAGAAAGTTTTTTCGTTGCTGGATTTGCGACAACAAATTCTTGTCGCTGGAGGGGCCACCATTAAATAGTGTAGTGAATATGTTGTTTAGGAAAATAACAACTTATCAATGTCCTATAAGGATGATGAACAAACTTATTCAAGCATATTCGTCGCTGATGAGTTTAGGATGTGTTGTTTTGGAAAGCTTTAGTCCTCTCTAAGCCTCGAGTGTGAGGGAGAGAGAGTTTCACGACTTAGCATATGTTTGGTTGTAATTTCGTTTTATTACACACCAGAATTGATGTTCCACTAGATCGGTATGGAGTACACCTTTGTATACACTCCCGAGACATAAGTCACTACAAGAAAGAAGACACTCCAGAATATCCGGTTGTTGGTGCATAGATACACTTGAGGACAAAATGGCACATGGAGATTTATCTACGTTGCCGAATCTGATATGTACGCGGCGGACGCAGACGGCCGACAAATGCTGGTTCGTGTGAACCACATACACAACAAATGACGTGGCATATAGAATCCTACTCCTTTGTAAATATCTAGTTAAGTAGATGTTTGTCTTTGTGTGGTTAGCTCATTAGTAAAGGAATCTTTTCGTATGACGTACCTTGTTCGGTTCCAGCCGTAGGTATTTATTGTATGGCTGGTATGCCTCCATACGTTCAGCAGCATAGGCTTCAGTGTATATTAGTAGGACTTAGACAATTTTGAAGGTATGAACACTTTGTAGGCAAAATCTGTACAGCCTGTTTTTGGCATTTTTATCTGAAAATATCTCACAGATCTGTGGGCAACATTACTTGTAATTTTTGTTTGTGTGATCATCTTGATATTATCTACATCGTGGTAGATTTACAGATCTATTATGTCTCTAATTTGGGTTTTATCAACTGTTCAAGGTGATGTGTTCAAGGTGCTGTATTTTCAGACCGGTTTTTGTGAAAGTTTCTTGTTTGGTTTGGTTCTGAGATGACTACACCGGCATCCTCATCGTCTTCGGTTCCGGTTGTTGTCTCAGAAAATTAGGTCACGGGCCCGCCTTCACGAATTCCGGTTTTTTATGGGAGAGAATATCTGTATTGGGCAGATCTTGTTAGGCTTTGTACAAGTGAAGCTTTTTGATGTTGTTGATGGATCTATGGTAGAAACTGATGTAAACTATGATCTGATGTAAACTATGATAAAAAGAATGAGCAAGCTAATCATCTAATAAAATTAATGATATCTAACGAGCTGCATATGACATACATTCAGGATTCTAAAGCATAAAAGATTTGGGATGCTTTGAAAAAGACATATTCTAAGGCTAATACAGAACATGAGATTATAACTGCTGGGCAAATCTGGGAATATAAGTATACACGCTGAAGCATGGCAGAATATTGCAATCAATTTAGACTTCTAGTTGCAGAAACTGCATGTTCAAGTGGTTCATCTCCTGAGTATCACCAAACAATAATTTTAGTGAGGGGGCTTCCTACTGAGTATAAAGGTGCCTATGATGAACTGAAAAAATTGGATAAGACACAGTGGAATTTAGCTACAGCTATAGAGTATGTGCTAGAAGAAGAAGCTAATCAGCTGGCAATCAATTGTGGAAAGCCACATGTAGCTTACAATGCTCAGTTTTACAGAGATAATAGATTCCAAGGAAATCAGTCTTTTCGGCAATATAACAGGTGTGTCAATTGCTATAATAATGGTCATTTGTACAATTTTGTCCTTTGAATATAAAAGCGTGTGAAACAGGTTCTTATCGTAAAGGATGGAAGGTGAGAGGAGCTCTATTTACACCGAAACCTCCGAGCAAAACTTCGGCTTTTTCAGCGGAGGAAAAGGAACCGGTGAAGGAGATGGAGAAGGAGAAATCAGAGGTTGTCAGTTTTCCTAAAATTGACAACACCGAGTTCTTTGCTATGGCAAAGATGATGGAGGGAGAGAAAGATCTCCGGTGGATTTTGGACTCTGGGAGTTCCTCCCATATGTGTTGGGACAAATGCTGTTTCAAGGATATGAGACCTATCCCTACTCGTCAAATTTTTTATGTTTGTGGTGCCACGGTGGAAGCTAATGCTAAGGGTACCATAGATCTGAATTGTGAGGTAGATGGCAAAGCTGTAAAAAGAACTTTGCATGATGTTTTATATGTGCATAAATTTAACAAAAAAATGTTTCTACCTCAGTTGCAGAGAGTAAAGGTTTTGATGTTCTTCAGAGCAAAGGCAAAAAGATAGTAAGCAAGGATGGGAGAGAAGCCTTAGTGGGAACTAGAGGCCCAAACATGTTGTATCGGATGGACCTGGTTAATAAAGTTGATTTTGTGTACTCGAGTGTCCTTTCTGAAAATGTTTTGTGGAATAAAAGGCTTGGGCATGTTCATAATGAGAGGCTTGAAAAGATGGTGAAGACTAATATGATAGAAGGTGTCAAGCTTGGTGAAAAGGAATCCCGTGTTTGTGATGTTTGTGCTCTAGGAAAGCTTCATAAGCTTCCTCTACCACAGACTTCAGATTATCGAGCAAAAGGTCTTCTCGGCCTTATCCAATCGGATGTATGGGGACTGGCCAAAGTTCCTTACCTTGGTGGAAGGAAATACCTTGTTACCTTCACTGATGACTACTCACGTTTCAGCCGAGTGTACTTTATGAGGGAGAAGTGGGAGGTCTTCACACATTTCAAGCATTTCTTGATTTGGGCGGAGAAACGTCATGGAAAATCGATCCTTGCTTTGCGATTTGACAACGGTGGAGAGTATGTGTCAAATACCTTTGCTGAATACTTGAAAAAAAATGGAATTTCTCATGAGTTTACTGTTCCTTACACTCCGGAACAGAATGGTGTGGCTGAAAGACTAAATATGACTTTGACTGAATGTGCTATATCTATGATGATAGATAAAGGTGTAGATCCAAAATTTTGGGGGGAAGCTTTTCAGTATGCTTGTTACATTATAAATATAATTCAAACGAGATTTTTGAAGGATAAAACACCTTATGAAATGTGGACAAGAAGGAAGCCGAATGTTAGTCACTTTAGAGTGTTTGGAAGTAAGTGATTTATGTTGGATAACCTTCCAAATTGGAACAGATAACACCATTGAGCGCTACAAGGCCCGGTTAGTGGCAAAAGGATTTACACTGAAAGAGGGAATCAACTACGAGGAAACCTTTGCCCCGGTTGTCAGATTTCCCTCCGTCCGTATACTTCTCAGTTTGGCAGCAGCGAAAGAGATAGAGGTGCACTAGATAGACATCAAGACAACCTTTTTGCATGGAGAATTGGAAGAGGAGATCTTCATGCGAGAACCCGAAGGATTTGTAGAGCAAGGAGATGAGAGTAAGGTATGCTGGTTGATTAAATCTCTTTATGGTTTGAAGCAGGCGCCTCGACAGTGGAATAAGAAGCTTGATGAGTTTCTTACCGGTCCGGGATATATCCGGATCAGCTCAGATCACTCAATCTATGTTTTCGAAGATGAGGAGGGTTTTATATTTATTGCAATTTATGTTGATGATTTGCTTGTTTTAAGTAAATCAATGGAAAAAATTAATAAAATGAAAACCGATCTTAAAGGGAGATTTGAAATGAAGGATATGGGGAAAGCAAAATATATTTTGGGAATTCAAGTAGAAAGAGACCGAGGAAAAAAGATTATAAGACTGACTGAGCGAGAAGCAATAGGGAACATGTTGGAAAAATTTCAGATGGATAAGGCTAATAGTTGTACAACTCCAATAAAGTTAAAGAAGGGAAGTGAGGGGAGTGTGGAAGAAGGAATCATAATCTAAGACGAAAATTCAGGTCCAAAAGAACAAAAGTACAGGCAATCTATTCCTTACAGGCAAGTAGTGGGAAGCCTAATCTTTTTTATAAATTCTACCCGGTCAGATTTAGCTGCAGCTATAGAAGTGCTGAGTAGAAGTCTAAATGCTCCCACTAAGAGAGATTACGAGGCAGCTAAAAGAGTCCTTAGATATTTGATAGGAACTAGGGATCTATGGTTGCATTTGGGTGGAGGGAATACTGACATCACTACTTGGAGTGATGCCAGTTATGGTGATGCTCCGATGAGGAGATGTACTTCTGGATATGTATTATATGTGGGTGATGGGGCTTGTTGCTGGAGTAGCAAACAGCAAAAGGTTATTGCTTAGTCCACCACGGGTCTTGAGTATATGGCTTCTTGCTCTGCTGTAAAAGAATTGATGTGGGTCAAGTCTTTGCTTGATGAGCTTGGTCACCTTAAGGGTGGTGTGCATAATTTTTTTTTGTGATAATCAGGCAGCAATCGCTATTGCTGCCATTGCTAAACATCATTTTAAAACCAAACAAATGGACATTAGACTTAGCTTTGGTAGATAGAAGGTGGAAAACAAAATAATCGGTTTAAGGTAAAGACCATATAGCGAGATGGTAGCAGATATGATGACCAAACCTGTACCTTCCCCTAAGCTAAATTTCTGCAAGGAGAAGTGTGGTCTAAAATTAAAGAGTGACTAGAAAATGAGAGGAGTGTGGAAATTAATGGTTCTTTTAGTATAGTCTATGTCTAAAATGAAATGGAAAAAAGAAGCCGAGGCAGTTTGCCTCTAACTCCTATCTTCAACTCCCATACTTGTTGAAGTCACTGAAGGTTGAAGAGGGAGCTAGAGCCATTGCTGCCTTTGCTGTCCAGAGAGAGACAAGCAGTTGTATTTAGTAGGTTTACTAAAAGGACACTTGACAGGCCCAAGATTTGATCCTCGTACCTACCGTCCGTCAAGTTAGCCGGTAGCGGTTAGCTTTATCCTAAAAGTCTTAGACCAATGATAAGTGTATATGGTTTGACAAATAGTTAAATAGTTAGACGTGAACTAATTCATGTAACAAAAACTATATACGTCATGCATAGATACAATTTTTTAAAGTACGGAGTAGGGTACGGTTTTGAAACGGATACCGTGAATTTTGAAAGCGAAACAAATATCACGCAAGTATTTATGACGGCTATGATTGAAACCTGGTTTTTATCGAACGGCCACGAAGGGTGGCGAGATAGTGGAATACGAGTCTGGCATTTTGCGGTCATCGCCACATTGATTAACACGTGGCACAACAACATTGGATTACGACATCTTTGGAGATTAGAGGAACGAATCCAAATATGACATGTATCGACTTGTTGGCCATGTTGTACAATGGCCGTAGAGAAAGTACACCGGCACTTGTACCTTTCTGTACGACACAATATTATGATTGGTGCCGTACTTCAGTAGATAGAGTTTTAGAGAGAGATAATACTTAGAAAAATTTGGTAGATAGGACCCTCTCTCCGAAAGAGCTTCTGTACAAAAGATCAACTTTGACCCTCCATAACTTACTGCTCAGAGGAGCAGATTCAAAGATTCTTTTTGCTATCGACTCAAAGATTCTTTTTGCTATCGACTCAGGGGAGTTTTGCCTTCACAAAGGCGAAGGTGGTCAAAGTTTTTGTCTGTCAGGGTGGCATTTATTCTTGCTGAAACACAAAGGGGTCAAGGTTATCCTAGAGGCTTTGTGTGAGCTGCCTACTCTGAGGACTTATGGAGGTCTCAGGGTTGCGGTACATTGCAGCAATACATATAAATCCATGCTACACACACAGTCAAATTTTGAACACCACATTAACAACATCTCAAGGTAAATAAATAATAAATTATTAAAATACATCCAATTCCACAATATAGAAGACACGTAACCTTCAGAAAAACCGAAATTGTATTATCCCATAATAATACCATACACACATATGAAATCTGGTTTATCCTATGAAGTGAATAATGCTAAACTTCATGCAATCCCTACGTTAATCTGCCACAAGTTTGACTACTATTCCCACTCTATAATTAAACTACCATTCCCAAACTTAGATCCCTAAAAAAACAAACAATATGTAGTCATATAATATCTTTAAAACTCGTTGCCGCTCATCCCTCCCTCGCTGAAATTGCATCTTGTTGACTGTCGGCATCTTCAATATTTTGGAGGAATTCTCTTCCCCTCGGGCAACGAGGTTCCACAACCTCGCCTTCGAAGTGGTTGCGATACTTGGGATTATGTCTCACAATTTATGTGTGAGCATTTCTTTTTCCCACCGTCTATCACGTAAAAACAAGCCACATTGAATCATTGTTTTTCTTGCATAACTCATCCCATTTTTGTCTCTCATCGCATTAACCTCTCGGATAGAGTCCCTTACCAATTTTAGAAAAAATGCTTTACCGGGTCTAACAAATTTTCCGGACCATCGACAGCTTGAAGGTTTAGCCTATTGCTTGGTCTCTATTCCTTTCACTTTCCAACTGTCCCATATGCGACTCCACATGTCTTTGATTTTAGAAATCACGAAAGAGTCGGCCGGTTGAACAAGATGCGTTGCATTTGGTGGAAAATAGTGTAAAACGGTGTTTTTGGCTTGTAAAACTTGTTCCAACTTATCGGACATATTATGACCCTCACAGTTGTCCAGGAACATAATTTTTTGTCATCCATCTCGATCCCCTCGATAAGACCTTACATTTTCAAACCATTGTGGGAATACCGTTTTATCATTTCAACCCTTCGGACCGGTGTGATAACAAACACATGAAAAGATATATAATAGACAAAAAGAGGAAAAAAAATACATTATATATTGCTTGCATAAATTTGCCTTATAGGGAAACTAAGCTACCTGTACGATAGGTAGCCTATAATAGGAGTCATTGTCTAAGATAAGAGAAGTTAGAGAGTTAAAGAACGAAAATGTCCTAATGATATAGTGGGAGAGAGAGGGAGAAGGTATGCGAGGGCAAGGTAAAGAGATATAGATATAATATGAGGCACAAATAGATAGATGGAGAGAAATAGAGAGACCTTCATCAAAGACAAAAAAACATCAAAATAAAAATGAAAACATTAGATGAGGCACAAAAAACACACCCGGGACGGTGTCTAGTAAACCTTTTATCGGGTAATTTCTGCCACGATTTGCAAAAATTATCATCGTGTTCTCGATACGAGCGTTCACCCCCTCCACTGATTTACACCATGAGAGTCATGGATTCACCTCCTCCGGCGACGTCGACGTATTTCACCACATCATCCCCTCGAAACCCCAAAGTCTTTCCATTATCAGTGTTGACGGTCATGTTTGTTTCATCCATGTTTTCTATAAGGTCTTGGTTGAAAATTCCTGATATACATGCGGCGGCAAACCAAAAAAAGATTAGTTTTTTTTAGTATATGTCGTTAAGTAGGGAATACAACGAAAACAAAACAAAACCCTAGAAAGGAAACATCATTATAATATGTTCATAATGAAAAATGACTCATCGGATTCAAACCCCCGCTTCAGAACGCCCATGTAGTAGGTTACGGTACGCTCAATGTATTCCTCTTTCTCATGACTATATTGTAGTTTCCCTTTTTGGGCACGCACAAAGATGTTGTGCTTCTCTTGACACCTTTCTACCCACCTTTTATTTATTACTGGATGTATTTTGGACCTGTCATTGTTGAACCACTCCGCTCCCCAGCGATGTCCCCGATAATTGTGGTGGACATCTTGATACCCGCTTACTTAAAACGTTCAAAATATGAAAGTAACTCCTCGTGTATAACGGTGACCAAAGCGACTACCTTCTTTCCTCGTCCAGGCAAAGCCTTGGTAACGACCACAAATCTCCTCCCAAAACTAAAAGTAGAGAATATTTGGGTTGTCTCTCGTATTTCATCAAGCGTGGACCTCCTCTCTACCCACCATCGCTTGGCCTTTTGGTACCATGTACACAATAAACAATGTAAAAAGATAAATTGAGTACCATGATGTGTGTCACTTCATTATTCATAATGGTAAGCAGTATACCAATTTGAAGTGACAGTAAAATGAAACAGGAATATTCAGCGACGAAGTGTTACTGTCTCAATTTTAGTGACGACGAATGTTGAAATCACTAGATTTATGGAGAATTTTCTAGGGCTGAATAGCTTAATAGAAAAGGAAAAGAAAAGCGCAAGCAGTATGCCTCCACCTCTTTCCTCTATGCCCCATACTTGTTGTAGTCACTGAAGGAGAGAGAGAGCGGTGGAGTGCAATTCTGTGTCCTCCATTGGACTACAAAATATAGGAAGCCTTTAGATATTATTTAACTAACCCACTTCAAGCCACAACCACTGTTGCCCAAGAAGGCAAACTGACAATTTAACTGCGCCCTTGTGCAGCCTAGACTCCCCTGAGTCTGTAGCAAAAAGACTTACTGAAAAAGGCCAACCATCCGATAAGTTATGAGTTGGCAAAAATGCCAAGTTTATACAAACTCTCAAAGGGAGAGAGGTACCTATCTACCAAATTCTCTAAGTCCTAAATCCCTCTCACAACCCTTATCTATTGAAGTAAGAACTAATCAAATCACTGTAGGGTACAGAAAAGTACTAGGGCCGATGTACTTTGGGTACGACCTATGTACGGCAGCGCCATAAAGTGGACGCGTGTCCACTTTTAACTTGTCCTTATGTTCGTCGGAATCCGTGCGACCAAATGTCATCCCTCCGCGTGGCGCCACGTCATGCCACGTCCATAAACGCCAAAGTGACCATTTCGCGATCTCGGTAGTGATATACGCCGTCGGATTTAATCTGACATTAAATGTTCGTCGTCAAAACAAATGTCCGATTCATTTGCTTTCGTGCGAGATAATGTTTGCACTATATAACATTGGTTCTATGTTCTTCAGTTCGTCATCGCGTTAATTAGAATCATGGTTTTAATAGTGTTTATATAATTATCAAACCTAATGTACCCTAACGGACTTCTACGACTGACTGGTTAGAGCTTACGGCTACGCCGCGCTCTGCTGGTCAGAGGTTCGAGTTTTGCAGGACTCAACCTTTTGTTGAGAGTGACATATGTCACTCTTTAGTTTTGCCTGCTTAAGCTAGGACAGCCATGGCACAGCCACCCTCTCTATCCCTCATTGACTACGACAAGTATGGTGGGTAGAGAGAGGAGGTGGAGGCAGGCTGTCCGCCTTTTCCTTTCTTCTATTTGTACTAAATTTAGACCTAAAAAATACCATATAAACCAAATAATTTCAACAATCCCCTTATTTTCTAGTCCAATTTTAATTTCAGTTTTAATCCACACTTTTCTCTGCAATATTCTAACTTGGGAGAAGGCACTGGTTTTGTCACCATATTAGCTACCATTTCCTCATCAGATCTATTTATGTCTATATGTTTAGCCTTAAAATGATGTTTTGGATTAGCTGCAATTGCAATGGCAGCTTGTTTATCACAAAACACTTCATGCACTCCCTCCTTCATATACCCAAGTTCTTGCAGCAAGGACTTGACCCACATCAACTCTTTCACAGCAGAACAAGAGGCCATGTACTCAGCCTCCATAGTAGACTGAGCAACCACCTTTTGTTGCTTACTGCTCCAACAGCAAGCACCTTCCCCAACATTTAACACATACCCAGAAGTGCATCTTCTCATAGGTGCGTCCCCATAACTTGCATCACTCCAAGTAGTGATGTCAGTGTGCTCCCCTCTGAAATGCAACCATTACTCTCTCGTTCCCACCAGATATCTCATGACTCTTTTGGCTGCCTCCGAGTCTCTCTTCCTAGGATCATTAAGACTCCTACTGAGTACTCCAACTTTTGCCGCTATGTCCGGCCTGGAACAGTTCATGAAATAGATTAAACTTCCTACAACCAGTCTATATGGGATAGACTTCATAAACTCTCTCTCCTCTCGACTCATCTGATCATCTAAGATCATCACTCCTTCTTCTACACTCCCATCACTACTTTTTTCAAGTCCATGGGAGTGGTACAACTGTTAGCATTTTCCATCTGGAATTTCTCAAGCATATTACCTATTGCTTCTTTCTGAGTAAGTCTGATAATCTTCTTCCCCCTATCTCTCTCCATTGAAATCCCCAAAATATATCTTGCCTCCCCTAAATCGTTCATATCAAATCTGCTTCTAAGATCTTTCTTTAACTTATCGATTTTTTCCAAAGTTTTCCTCAACACAAGCAGATCATCCACATAAATTTTAATAAAAATGACACCATTTTCATCTTCAAACATATGGATAGAATGGTCAGAGTTGATCCGGATATATCCGAAAGCGGTGAGAAACTCATCTAGTTTTTTATTCCACTGTCGGGAGCCTGCTTCAGTCCATATAAGGACTTGCTTCAGTCCATATAAGGACTTTATGAGCTTGCAGACTTTGCTCTCTTCTCCTTCTTCCACGAACACCTCGGGTTGCCTCATGAAAATTTCTTCCTCTAACTCACCATTAAGAAAAGCAATGTTAATGTCCATCTGGTGTATTTCCATGTTTTCGCTACTGCCAGACAGAGGAGAATCCTTACTGATGGGAACTGAACAACTGGAGCAAAGGTCTCATCATAGTTAATCCCTTCCTTTTGGGTGAACCTTTTTGCTACCAATTGAGCCTTATATCTCTCAATGGTATTATCTGGGTTCAGTTTTAATTTAAATACCCATTTACACCCAATATGTTTTTTATGTTTGGAGGAGAATCCGCTAGTTCCCAAGTATTTGCTTCCATGATAGAGGCCATCTTATTATTAATGGCTCTAATCCATCTTTCTTTTTCCGGACTATTCACTGCCTCCGAGTAAGACTGAGGCTCATCTGGGTGAGATAGCTTAGTTACCTTATGAGCGGCCTGTTTTTCCTGTATCCTTTTGCTGCTCCTTTTCCCTCCCTCAAACTCCGAAGCTGGAATGGATGGAAGTCTTGGATTTCTCCTCACTGTCTCATCGGCTCCCCTGTCCATAGAAGCCGGTTCTGGTCCCACGTCTTCTATCTCTTCGAATTCCATAGGGGTATGTGAGATTTCCGGTGAGTCTCCTATATCTCGGATCTCCCCCCAATCTGAAATTACGATTTCACTTATGTCCCTTTTGGGAAAGACCGAGTTCTCCCAACTTTCGGACTCAAATTTAATTCTTATCTTCTTTGTATATTTGAATGGGTCAAATGACTTCCCTTCATCCATGACAACTAAGTGTTTGACCAGAATGATATCTTTCTTTGCTAAGTCATAGACTATATATCCCTTAACATCCTCATCATATCCCATAAAGTATCTAGGTTTTCGCTTAGCATCTAGTTTCCAGTTTTTCTTATCCGTTTCAAGACTGTAAATTTGGCTACCGAATACTTTAAGGTGTGAGATATCTGGTTTCCTTCCAACCCATCTCTCATAAGGTGTCACTTCCTTTAGAGTTGAGTTAAGGACTCTATTCTTAATGTAGTTGGCAAAGTTCATTGCTTCTGCCCAAAATCTCTTTCCTATTTTCTTGTCGGCCAACATAATGCATACACTATCTCCTAGTGTTCAATTCAATCTCTTAGCTACCCTATTTTGTTCCGGGTTAAATGGTACAATTTTCTGGTGTTGCACTCCGTCATCTCTTTGATATTCCTCAAACTGAATAGAGGTATATTCCCCCCCATTATCACTCATTATCCTCTTAATGGGGGTTTCATACAACTTCTCACTCCAGGCTTTATATTCTTTGACGTAAGTTGATGTTTCAGACTTTGTTTTTAGAAAGTAGACTCTAGAGTATCTAGACCAGTCATTAGTTATTGTCATCATAAACCTCTTTCCTCCAACCGACGGTACTTTTGCAGGTCCCCAAATATCTGTGTGGACCAAATCTAAAACCTTCTCACCTCTATATGTGGCGGCTTTGGGAAAGGGAGGTCAGTGAGCCTTACCTTGAGCACAGCCACTACAATCATCTATCATTTCATTATCCCCAAGCGGAATGCCTTCTACTACCCCAAGCTTTTTCATTTCCCTCAACCTATCAAAATGCACATGTCCCCACCGCTTATGCCAAATCATCAACTTAGGAACACAAACATAGTAAGCATTCTTCTTTTCATTACTCTGGTTAAGCCTAAACATTCCTTGGCTACCCTTATCTGCCGTGAAGTAAACTTCATCCCCATACTTAGCTGTAAAGACTCCCTTTTTAGTGAAGGTATCAAACTCTTTTTCATCTAGCATAGACGTAGAGACAAGATTTTTACTCAGTTGAGGAATGTAGATTACATCTGAGAATGTAAGTATAGAAGTCTTACCCTCCACTAAGACTTTCAGATCTATTGATCCCACTAGATCTGTAGTAACCACTCCTCATCCCTATACTCTATCTCTACAGTAGGGATCTTTCTAAGCTTAGTGAAGAGTTCCTTATCACGACACATATGCATGGATGCACCTGAGTCGATGATACATCCTTCCTGTGGAGCTTCCCGGATTGCTCCTAGGGCACACTTCTATCTCCGAAGGATCTCCTTCTCCTCCAGACTTTCGTCAAGAAGAAGCTCCCCATCCTCCTCATAGGCTCATCCTTGGTTTCTCCAGTCACTTTTGTAACCACAAGTGCATTTTTCTTCCCTCCAGAAGAACCCCCTCCACGGTTCTCTTGGAGCCTTGGCTTCGACAACTTGACAGAATCTGCGATGAAGTGTCCTTGCTTTTTGCAAAAATGACAAAGACCCTGTGGGGGCCTCCGTCCTCTAGAAAGATCTCTTTCCATTTTGTACGATTTCTTTGAGTCCTTCCCCCATCGGTCCCCTCCTTCTGCTAGAGCTTGAATGCTCTTTCCTCCTCTCCTAATCTCCATTGTGTTTTCGTTCACAAGTATCATCTTGACCAGTGTGTTCCATTTTCATGAACTATCAGGCATTTCTTGTACTCGGTACACTATGTTCTTGAACTTATCTGGTAGCTTCATGATAAGAGTGTTAACTTTCATTTTCATTGTACCTGTCCACCCAGCACTTTCCATCTCCATATACAAACAAGAAAGATCATTACGTAATCTAACATCTTTCCTCCTTTGTAAGTGTAACTCACTAGCTTTTGCTCAACCAACTGGAGCTCTTGAATAGTTCCAGCTCTATAAATCTCCACCAAACTCACCCACAACTCCTCGGCCTTGTAAATGTGAAGATTAGGAGTGGCTAAAGCTTGAGTAAGGTGCCTCAGAATGAATTTCTTGGCAGCCATGTTTACATCCTCCCAAATTTGAGTATCGTTCTCCGCGGTCTTCACGGTCGCTGCTACCCATACTGTGGCAATAGGAGTGAGGGGTGTCTCCTTCCCTTTCCCCTTTTTGGACACATTGTTGTCCCCATCATCTTCCTCCTCTGCTGAGGCAGTCGTTGTTGCAAGAAACCTCACTCCTCCAAATCCTAGTGGAGTTCCCGATGTTGGACGTTTCACTTATCCACTGACGATACCCCAG
Source organism: Zygnema cylindricum (assembly GCA_037447655.1). Classification (NCBI taxonomy): domain Eukaryota; kingdom Viridiplantae; phylum Streptophyta; class Zygnematophyceae; order Zygnematales; family Zygnemataceae; genus Zygnema; species Zygnema cylindricum. The sequence continues at coordinate 76,269 of JBBHKE010003281.1, forward strand.
TGTCGTTTTTCGCACAAACTCTCATTATCATGGCTTCCAAATAGATGAACCCAGATCCATTGAAGGTGGGCACCCTAGAGGGTGGGCCCAAAACCTGCAATTTTGTGTCCTCCATTGGACTACAGAATACAGGAAGCCTCTAAATACTAGTTAACTAACCCAATTCAAGCCACAACCACTGCTTCCCAAGAAGGCAAACTAACAATTTGACTTCACCCCTGTGCAGATTGGACTTCTCTGAGTCAGTAGCAAAAAGACTTACTGAAAACGGCCAACTAGCTGATAAGTTATGAGTCGGCAAAAATGCCAAGTTTATACAAACTCTCAAAAGGAGAGAGGTACTTATCTACCAAATTCTCTAAGTCCTAAAATCCTCTCACAACCCTATCTATTGAAGTAAGAACTAATCTGATCACTGTAGGGTACATAAAAGTACTATGGCTGATGTACTTACTGTACGGTCTATGTACGGCAACGCCATTGAGTGGACGCATGTCCACGTTTAACTTTTCCTTATGTTCATCGGAATCCTTGCGACCAAATGTCATCCCTCCGCGTGGCGCCACGTCATGCCACGTCCATAAACGCCAAAGTGACCATTCCGCGATCTCGGCAGTGATATACGCCGTCGGATTAAATCCGACATTAAATGTCCGACGTCAAAACAAATGTCCGATTCATTTGTTTTCGTGCGAGATAATGTTCGCACTATATAACATTAGTTCTATGTTCTTTTGTTCCTCATCTCGTTAATTGGAATCATGGTTTTAACAGTGTTTATATAATTATCAAACCTAATGTACCCTAACGGACTTCGTCGACAGACTGGTTAGAGCTAACCGCTACGCCGCGCTCTGCCGGTCAGAAGTTTTGAGTCATGACGGACTCAACCTTTTCTTGAGAGTGACATAAGTCACTCTTTAGCCCTGCTTGCTTAAGCTAGGACAACCATGGCTCAGCCACCCTGTCTATCCCTCAGTGACTACGACAAGTATGGTGGGTAGAGAGAGGAGGTGGAGGCAGGCTGTCCGCCTTTTTATTTTTCTATTTGTACTAAATTTAGACCTATAAAATACCATATAAAACTAATAATTTCAACATGGAGCCATGGCTGCCTCAACTCCATAGGCAAGACTAAAGAGTGACATAAGTTACTCTCAACAAAAAGGTTGAGGCTGGCAGGACTCCAACCTTCGACCGGCAAAGCGCGGCGTAGCCTTCATCTCTAATTGGTCTGTCGTAGGAGTTCGTTAAAGTACATAGGGTGTGATAATTACTTTAAATGTATTATGATCTTTCATCCGTTAATGTAGAAATTAATGGTCCATTTTAAGTATTTTCTAGGTCTAAATAGAAATATAGAAAGAAGCCAAGGCAGTCTACCTCTAACTTCTCTCTCCAACTCTCAAACTTGTCGCAGTCACTGAGAAATTGGAGAGGGAGCTAGAGCCATGGCTACCTAGGCTATCCAGAGGTTTACGGGAAATATATATTTGTTTGGGGTTAATTTACTAAAAGGTATATGTCGGTCACAAGATTTGATCTTGGTACCTACTGGCTGACAGACAGCCGGTAGACGGTAACCTTAGCGGTTAAGTCTATAACTAGTGTTACGTACCATATGGTTTGATAATTAATTAAACATTACCAAATAGAATAATTCATTTAACTATAACTGTTTACGGGATACATAGACCCAGTAATGTAAAAGTACGGATGACGGTACGGAAAAGAAATCAATACCGCGCATTTATTTCTTTAGTGAAACGAATACCGCGCATGTATTTATTATGGCTACGATTAAAATCGAATTTAATCGAATGACCGGAATTAGTGCCGAGATCGCGGAAGAAGATTTCGGCGGTTTGTGGCCATCGCCGCATCGGATGACACGTGGCGAAATTCATTAGATCGTGGTATCTCCGGAGATTATGGCAACGAATCCGGATATGACATGTGTCGACATTTAGGCCATGTCGTACAATGTCCGTACATAAAGTACACCGGCAGCTGTACATTTGCGTATAGAACTGTAATCTGATTGGTTCCGTACATCAATAGATAGAGTTTGTGAGAGAGATAGGACTTAGAAAAATTAGGAGATATGACCCTCTCTCCCAAAGAGCTTCTGTACAAAAGGTCAACTTTGACCCTCCATAAGTTACTGCTCAAGGGAGCAAATTCATAGTTTCTTTTTGTTATCCACTCAAGGGAGTCTTGCCTTCACACGGGTGCAGGTGTTTAGAGTTTTTGTCTGCCAAAGTGGCAGTTGTTTTTTCTGAAACACAAAGGGGTCAGAGTTTTCCTAGAGGCATCTTAGAAGCTGTCCACTCTGAGGACTTATGGAGGTCTCAGAGTTACAGACCGGTGGTACCCCGAGAGGAAAGTAAAAGGCTCTTGTGACACAGGTACATGAGGCGGAATCCGAGGACGAGGACGATGAGCTCCTTTTAGATGACGAGTTGGAGGCGAAAAACGAGGTTGAAATTCCACGAAGGCAAAAGTGTGCTTACGGTGGATTGAAAGGCGAAGCAGGCTGGATTGTAGATTCAGGTGCCTCCATGCACATGTGTAAGGATAGGCACCTGTTCACTAAGATAAGAAATATTCCCACCGTAGAGATAGAGTACGGGGATGGGAGGATAGTCACCACTACTCTTGTAGGATCGCTAGATTTGAAAGTGTTAGTAGAAGGAAAGACATCCATAGTAACATTCTCCGATGTATTGTTTATTCCGGAGCTGAACAAAAACCTCATCTCTACATCCGTATTAGATGATAAAGGTTTTTTTACTAGCACTAGGGAAGGAGTCTTTACTGCTAGTTTTGAGGAGGATGTCTATTTCATTGGTGAGAAAGGTAGCCATGGGATGTTTAGGTTGGTTTTAAGTAATGAAAAGAAGAAACTTTATTATGCTGGTGTTCATGATATTATGATGTGGCATAAGAGGCTTGGGCATGTGAATCGAGACAAGTTAAGAGAGATGAAAAAGATGGGAGTGGTGGAAGGGATTAAGTTCAGTGAGAATGATAATTTAAGTGATTGTAGTGGGTGTGCTCAAGGTAAAGCACACAGATTACCCTTTCCAAAAACAGCCACCTACAAGGGAGAAAAAATTCTGGATCTAGTACACACAGATATTTGGGGACCGGCTAAAGTGCCCTTATCGAGGGGGAAGAGATTTATGACGACTATCACTAATGATTCGTCTTGGTATTCCCGAGTGTATTTTTTGAAAAACAAGTTCGAAGCTCAGGATTGTTTTAGACAACATAAAGCATGGAGCGAAAAACTCCATGAAACTTCAATCAAGAGAATAAGTAGTGACAATGGTGGAGAGTATACTTCTAACCAGTTTGAGGATTTTTTGAGAGAAGTTGGGGTCCAACACCAAAAGACAGTTCCAAAAAACTCGGAACAGAATGGGGTAGCTTAAAGGTTAAATAGAACACTAAGTGATAGTGCTAGAAGTATGTTGTCACATAAGAAGATAGGAAAAAGGTTTTGGGCAGAAGCAATGAACTGTGCTAATTACCTCAAAAATAGAGTTCTTACTTCAGCTATAAAAGATCAAACTTCTTATGAGAGATGGACAGGCCGGAAACCAGACATATCTCACTTAAAGGTTTTCGGCAATTAAGTATTTAGTCTAGATACTGATCGGTCCAATTGGAAGCTAGATCCTAAAGGAAAAACCGGGATACTAATTAGGATATGATGAGGATGTTAAAGGATATAGAGTTTATCATCTAAAAAGGGAAGATATAATCTTAGTAAAGCATCTAGTAGTTATGGATGAAGGAAAGTCTGTGGATCCCTTCAAATATACAAAGTCAGTAAAAATCAGATTTGAGTCGGAAAATTCCGATAACTTTGAGCTTCCTAACTATCCGAGTTTTAGAGAAGATGACATTCTTGCAGGTACAAATCAGACCGAAAAGGACTCGGCTGTGGAAACTCCAGTGACAACTCTACCTGAAGCAGAAGACGTGGTGGAAATTGATTTGGAATCAAGGTATAGGGGAGAAGCCGAGTTTGTTCGAAAGAATCCACGAGCACTATCTATTCCGACCTCAAATTTTGAGGGGGGGAGGAAAAGTAGCAAAAGACTGCAAGAAAAAAAGGTTAATAACAAGATAACTAAACTATCTCATAAAGATGAACCTCAAACTTATGAAGAGGCGATGACTTGTCCAGAAAGAAATCGGTGGAAGACAGCCATTAATGAGGAGATGGCCTCAATTATGGCAGCCGATACTTAGGAGCTGGTGGATTGTCCACCTAACCGAAAACTAATCGGTTGTAAGTGGGTTTTCAAATTAAAACTGAACCCAGATAACACAATCGAGCGCTACAAGGCCCGACTAGTGGCAAAGGGATTAACACAAAAGGAGGGAATTGACTACGAGGAAACCTTTGCCCCAGTGGTCAGATTTCCCTCCGTCCGCATACTTCTCAGCCTGACAGCAGCAAAAGACATGGAAGTGCACCAGATGGACATCAAGACAACCTTTTTTCTTGGAGAATTGGAAGATGAGATCTTCATGCGACAACCCGAAGGGTTTGTGGAGGAAGGTCAGGAGAGTAAGGTATGCCGGCTAATTAAATCTCTTTATGGTTTGAAACAGGCGCCTCGACAGTGGAATAAGAAGCTTGATGAGTTTCTTACCGGTCTGGGATATATCCCGATCAGCTCACATCACTCAATCTATGTTTTAGAAGATGAGGAAGGTTTTATATTTATTGCAATTTATGTTGATGATTTGCTCGTTTAAGTAAATCAATGGAAAAAATTAATAAACTGAAAACCGATCTTAAGGGGAGATTTGAAATGAAGGATATGGGGGAAGCAAAATATATTTTGGGAATTCAAGTAGAGAGAGACCGAAAAAGAAAAATTATAAGATTGACTCAAAAGGAAGCAATAGGGAACATGCTTGAAAAATTTCAAATGGATAAAGCTAATAGTTCTACAACTGCAATAGAGTTGAAGAAGAGAAGGGAGGGGAGTGAGGAAGGAGGAGTCATAGTCTTAGACGAGGAATTATCTCTTGAAGAACAGAAGTTCATGCAGACTATTCCTTACTGGCAAGTAGTGGGAAGTCTAATCTATTTTATGAATTGTACCCGGCCCGATTTAGCTGCAGCTGTAGGAGTGCTCAGTAGAAGTCTAAATACTCCCACTAAGAGGGATTGGGAAACAGCTAACAGAGTCCTTAGATATTTGATAGAAACTAGGGATCTATGGTTGCATTTGGGTGGGGATAATACTGACATCACTACTTGGAGTGATGCCACTTATGGTGATGCTCCGATGAGGAGATGCACTTCTAGATATGTATTATATGTGGGTGATGTGGCTTGCTGTTGGAGTAGGAAACAACAAAAAGTTATTGCTCAGTCCACCATGGAGGCTGAGTATATGGCCTCTTGCTCTGTTGTTAAAGAATTGATGTGGGTCAAGTCTTTGCTTGGTGAGCTTGGTCACCTTAAGAGTGGTGTGCAATTTTTTTTTTGTGATAATCAGGCAGCAATCGCTATTTCTGCCAATCCTAAACATCATTTTAAAGCCAAACACATGGACATCAGACTCAGCTTTGTTAGAGAGAAAGTAGAAAACAAAATTATCAGTTTAAAATACCGACCAGATAGTGAGATGGTAGCAGATATGATGACCAAACCTGTGCCTTCCCCTAAGCTAATTTTCTGCAAGGAGAAGTGTGGTCTGAAATTAAAGATTGACTAGAAAATAAGGGGAGTGTAGAAATTAATGGTCTGTTTTAAGTATTTTCTAGGTCTAAATAGAAATATAGAAAGAAGCCGAGGTAGTCTGCCTCTAACTTCTCTCTCCAACCCTCAAACTTGTCGCAGTCACTGAGAAATTGGAGAGGGAGCTAGAGCCATGGCTACCTAGGCTATCCGGAGGTTTACAGGAAATATATATTAGTTTAGGTTTTATTTTTTAAAAGGTATATGCTGGTCACAGGATTTGATCTTGGTACCTACTGGCCGACAGACAGCCGGTAGACGGTAACCTTAGTCGTTAAGTCTAGATCTAGTGTTACGTACTATATGGTTTGATAATTAATTCAACATTACCAAATAGAATAATTCATTTAACTATAACTGTTTACGGGATACATAGATCCGGTAATGTAAAAGTACGGATTATGGTACGGACAAGAAACCAATACCGCGCATTTATTTCTCTAATGAAACGAATACCGCGCATGTATTTATTACGGCTACGATTAAATGTGAATTTAATCGGACGGCCGGAATTAACGGCGAGATCGCGGAAGAGGATTTCGGGGGTTTGTGGCCATCGCCACATCGCATAACATGTGGCGGAATGACATTGGATCGCGACATCTCCGAGGATTAAGGGAGCGAATCCGGACATACCACGTGTTGACATTTAGGCCATGTCGTACAGTGTTCGTACAGAAAGTACACCGGCAGCTGTACTTTTGTGTACGGAACTGTATTCTGATTGGCTCCGTACATCAGTAGATAGAGTCTGTGAGAGAGATAGGACTTAGAAAAATTAGGAGATAGGACCCTCTCTCCCAGAGAGCTTCTGTACAAAAGGTCAACTTTGACCCTCCATAACTTACTACTCTGGGGAGCAAATTCAGAGATTCTTTTTGCTATCGACTCAGCGGAGTCTTATCTTTACATGCGTGAAGGTGGTCAGAGTTATTGTCTGCCAGGGTGGTAGTTGTTTTTGCTGAAACAGAAAGGGGTCAGGGTTATCCTAGAGGCTTCTTGGAAGCTGTCCACTCTGAGGACTTATCGAGGTCTCAGTGTTTCAATTAACGGACATATGAATGAAGCGACATAGAACTAGTTAATATTTAGTGCGAACGTGATCCCACACAAAACAAAATAATGAGACATTTGTTTCGACGGCTAACATTTAATGTCGTTTTTTATCCAACGGCACATATCTCTGTCGAGATCCGGGAATGGTCACTTTGGCGTTTTTAGACGTGACATGACCTTGCCCCACTTGGAGAGATAATATTTGGTCACGAGAATTTTAGAAAACATACGAACGAGTACTATGTGGACACGCGTCCACTCAATGGCCTTGTCGTACACATGCCGTACAGAAAGGACATCGGCCGTAGTACCTTTCTGAACTATACATTTATTTGATTGGATCGTAGTGAAGTAGATAGGGGTTGTGAGAGAGAAGTAGGACTTAGTTTTTTTTGGCAGTCACCTCTCTTTTTTAGAGTTTGTATATATTGGCATCTTTGCCACCTTATAACTTATCGTTTGGTTGGCCGTTTTCGGTGATACTTTTTGCTACTGACTCAAAGGAGTCCATATTACACAAAGACTTAGTTAGATTGTCAAATTGTTTGGTTGGGCATCAGTGGTTGTGGCTGAAAGTGGGTTAGTTAAAAACTACCTAGAGGCTTCAGAATTCTGTAGTCCAATGGAGGACACAGAATTGCAACGGAAAGTCGTCGCTATATTTGAGAAGTGACAATTTCACAGTCGTCTGCCAAACACTGATGAGAATTCGTCAGTTCATCGACGAACCACCAACGAGCCTGTCTCGTCGTTAAACCACGAATGAGGATTATCAAACACAATGCTGACATCAGCAAAACCAAACGTAAGAGCTAAATTAAAATTTACATGCATGAGGTTAGAAAGGGGAAGAGAAATATTAAATTCACACACGTATAGAAAAATAAAAAAACAAAACGAAACATTGAGGCGCGCAATGTAGGCTGAGGGAGAAATCGTGATACCTTTCCGTCGAATGAATGGCATGAGATTGACCTTCATCAACTCCCATCAATGCCGCCTAACTCTTGCAAGCTCTTGAGTCAAATTATTAATCAAGCGACAAACCTCTATCATCTTTGCCTTTTGTGCCACCACTCGGCCATTGAAAAGATCAATTTTATTCCTCAATTGTTTTTTTTTCGGTGGTGGGGGGGCACATTTACATGTGGGACCCTCAGAATTTCCCAAAGATATGTACACCTCACTTGTAAATTTCGAAAGCGTTGAAAAACTGCACTTCGGCCTTCAAAAAAATTGTTTTGCTTCAGAGTACGATTTGCACGACGTAGAATAGTGAATAACCGTGGATCCCAAGGGTGATAATGGCGGATTTATTCTAGCACATCAATTTCAAATCTGATCGCTCAACACACAATCCATGTGAAACGATCATCATTAGGCTGAAAATGCCCAATGTATGGGAAATTAGATGCATGGTTATATGATGCAATGAAAAACCATGTTGGATGAGCGGGGACATCCAAAAAGATGTCGAGGATTTCCAGCACGGGTTTCAACCACTGGTCAATGGGCCGAGGCTCCACATAGCGCCAATAGTTTGGCCAATCCTCAACCGGTATGTAATGGGCCGATGTTGGTCGCAAGCTATCCATGGCCTCGTCTCTAACGGGAGGCCGAAAAAACTAGTCCGGTTCTTCCTCTCGAACTTGAAGTTGATGGTCAAGTGGAACTTGAGCCGGTTTTTCCGCCATGAGACCTCTTTCATGGTTGGGTGAAGGAGGAAATCCCATGACCTCGTCTTTGTCGACATACTCTTCTTCCATCCGTCTTTCCGAGCTCTCTATAGATTGCTCGTCGAACGTCGTGGGGTACTCTTCGTATTCCGTCACCGGAATATCCGACGGTTTGGTCTCTTCCAGCGCTTCCTCCTCTTCCGGAGGCTCATCCCGGTCCTCTATAGATTTGTCCGTTCCGGTTACCAAGGGGTCATAATCTTCATCGACTCTCTTACCCCCACCTACTTCCCAAACACCTACATCCTCCTCTCCAACCCCTTCTTCCGGTAACCCCCCTTCCGCCACTCTTCCCGTTTCTACATTGTCCGTCCCCGTCTTTTCCCTTACCACCTCCTCGAATCCCTCCATCTTGTCATTTTCAACATCTGTTTCCTCCACCTCACTCAATACTAGCTCCATTCCAACCCTTTCCCTTCCACCCTCCTCCATTGCCACCATATTCCCTAATGTTTCATCTATCCCCTCCCTCTCTCTTACTACCTCCTCATTTCTCGGCACTTCATGCCCAGCCGCCTCGCCGAATACCCCTACACTTAGTGACTCCTCCCTTTCTCTATTTAAACCCTCCCTTGGCGTTCTATCCCTTTTGCCGCCTTCTCATCCAACCTTTGCCTTTCTTCCGCTGCCGCTACTTCCCTCGCCCTATCCTCCCCTACCACTATCCCCCGTTCTTCCCTAAATGGTTGTATAAACGCCTCCCTTTCACTCACTAAGTTCTTCCCCCTAGGTATATGACCCCCCACCTCGGTTTCGTTGGTCGTGGTCAATATTGCCGCCGAATGGTAGAGTGAAGTTGTTTGAATTGTCGTTGGCCGCCCTCCATGGAGAAAAAAAAATATTGCTTACGAGGAAAAAATACATATACACAGGTAAGAGATAAAAAAAACACCCTAAAAGACGCACTTTGCTCAGACCTTTACTCAGATAGTCCTGCTGTAAACATACTCCACTGTTCACTGTGGAAAATTGAACCGTTGTACTTGCGACTTATAAACATAAATTCTAGCGACGATACACTCTCGTCAAGCGTTAAAATGTATTCGAGTTTCCCAACAGTGATTCAACGAAACAATGTTGTTGGCCACGAATTACATTCGAGAATACCGACGTTGGATTGACTGAAATGATGTTTGAAACTCTGAGACCTCCATTGGCCCTCAGAGTAGGCACATCCAAAGAAGCTAATCTAGATAGTGCCAACTCCTAACTTGATATAAACACAAATGACTGACCCCTTGATAGTCAGAACCCCAATATAGATTCACCCCTGTGAAATAACACTTTCTGTGTGCTCAGTTCCACCACAGAATGCAAAGTTAGAATATGAGATTTGGACACATTCACCCACTTTGACTTTCCCTTAGAAATACAGCCACCCTGGCAGACAAAAACTCTGACCGACTACACCCCTGTGTAGCTTGGACTCCCCTGAGTCCGCAGCAAAAAGAATCACTGAAAATGGTCAAGTAAATTGATAGTTATGGCTGCCCAAAGTTTGCCATTTATACAGGGTGCTCTCTGGGAGAGGCAGTGCCTATCCAAAATTTTCTAATTCCTATTCCCCCTCTAAAACTCTATCTACTGAAGTACGGCACCAATCAAATTACTGTGTCGTACAGAAAAGTACAAGTACCGGTGTACTTTCTGTACGACCATCGTACGACATGGCAAAAATGTCGACATGTGTCATAGCCGGATTTGTTCCCGCAATCTCCGGAGTCGCAGCAATCCTACATTGTCACGCCACGTGTCACATGACGTGGCGATGGCTGAAAAACGCCAAAAGTACATATTCCGTGATCGCGGCACCTATCGTGGCCGTCCGATCTAACCGGATATAATTGTAGCCGTTGAAAATACAAGCGCGATATTTGTTTCGCGTTCGAAACAAATGCGCGGTATCCGTTTCATAGAATACATTAAATCGTACTCCGTATTGTACAAAACTGTATCTATGCATTACGTAACTATTTTCCGTCATACGAACTAGTCTATGTGTCAAAATATTTATATCTGTCAAACCTTTTATACTCTAGCACTGGATTTAGACTTATTGGTTAAAGCAAACGGCTAGTTAGATGGACGGAAGATACCCGGATCAAATCCTAGGTCTGTCAAACCTTTCATATAATCTTATCAAGATTTGCCTTTTGTCCTCTTTGGACAGCCTAGGCAGCCATGGATCCAACTCCTCTTCAACTCTTCAGTGACTTCGACAAGTGTGGGGACTTGAGTGAAGAGTTAGAGGAAGGCTTTCACTGTCCCCTTTTTGCCTTTTATTTTACAATCTCCAGACCTAGAAAATTCTTAAATTTCAACAATGTCGTCGGTGGTTTACTCAAAACCTTGGTCTGTCAAACCTTTTATATAATCGTATCAAGATTTGCCTTTTTGTCCTCTTTGGACAGCCTAGGCAGCCATGGATCTAACTCCTCTTCAAGTCTTCAGTGACTGCGACAAGTGTGTGGACTTGAGTGAAGAGTTAGAGGCAGGCTGTCACTGTCCCCTTTTTGCCTTTTATTTTACAATCTCTAGACCTAGAAAATACTTAAATTTCAACAATGTCGTCGGTGGTTTACTCAAAACCTTGAACCACTGTCGTCCGTCATTCGCACTTTTGACCTAACGAGGTGCCCTCATCAATTTAATGAATTTGTCGGACCCATCATTGAAGCGACGACATGATGTCGTCGCTTACACCGCAACAAAGACACGTCGTCGCTTTTACGTTGTCCCCACAAGAAAATCGCAAGACACGAGGAAAATATTGCAAAAAAATAATAAGACATTGCATACCAAACGACAACATAGAAAAACACGCACTAATGGAGAGGTAATGAGATGTTAAGATATAGATTGCGAGGGAAAGTCGACGGTCCAACATAATAATGTAAAAATACTTTAGAAGCACAACAAAATAAATATATAACAACGCATTGTGAATAGGAGTGACAGTAGAAAAGGAAGGATGCAAAGAAACCATTTAATAAATGGGAGAAGGTATGATTGAAATAGCTTACTTGTACCGTACACTCTGGTAAAATGCTCAAGAAACTTCGATATGGTCCTTGGAATGATTTCTTTCTCTCCATTTTTTTCGCAGTCCCACAACATCCAGTTTATTACTCGCATCCGAGTTACCTTAGTCGACACGTGTTGAACTTTCCTGTGGGAAACACGCCCTCTCGCATTGGCAGAGGACGGAAAAAATCCTTTCACAATGGCCGTCGGGTCAACCGAGGGTTTGACTTCTGCCTCACACTCCTCCTCGTTTGGAAATGCGTATTCCTCGTTGTTCCTCTCATTTTTTTCATCTTGTTCAGACTGAGCGTTATGGGCATTGTTGATGTTATTGGCAGGGATGGCACCCCAAATTTTATTAAGGGTCCACATACTTCGAAACACTACTACACTTTAAAAATAATAAATACGAGCAGCCGAAAAGGAAAAAAGTGCCAACCCTAGGAAATGAGGAAGAAGTGGCGATGGCGTCATTGTCATTTTCACAAATACATTTATATAATACAAAAGATGCAAGTGAAAGTGAATGTGCGCGTTAAAAGTGGAGGGATTTGCCATTTTGACTTTTTCGTTTAAATATCAAATTTTGAACTTTAGCATGGCTTTCAATTTAAAAATATTTCAAAATGCGGGAATAGAAGCGCGATCACCTAAAAGTTGGTTCAATTTGCCAAAATATTTCAAAACTTACGTCTATGATGAAATGTTGATAGCGCCATGGAAACACCTCCAGTTTACAGGTTGTACGGCAAAAAGTTGATGGGAAAAAATGCGGCGTCGTAACCCTGACAAACGTTTTTTCTAAAGTCATCTACGTAACGTGACCAACTTTAGGAATGCGTGGATGGTAAACACGCCATGTGTTTTCAGCAACAACCAATGATAATCTTCCGACGACGACTGATCAGCTTTCGTCGACGTATTACCGCCAATTAGAATTAACATGCATCCTATTATGTGGTTTTTCTTAGTTTTACATTCAATTAGATTTAATAGTGATACTAATAAGAGGTTTGCTCCACATTTCATCTAAGTAAACGCATCCTTATTAGACTTATGTCCCAATATTACAATGCATGAATTCTAATAAAATAACCCATCGGGCACCTTATTAAGGTTAAGAGTCCTTAATTAACGTCATAGAACGTTCGTTCTCCCCGCGAACGACAAGGAAATAAAAATCAATCATTGAGTTCAGTGTAAGTTATGTGAAACGAAACTTAAACATAGAATACCTGTTGTTATAATTTTGTTCATTACACAATACAAAACTGAATTTGATGAACATATTAAAATTGTACGGTTACGTGGCGTTAAAACGTAACTGCGTTTTACAACTCGAAGCATGGATTCGACTGTATGGCGTGACAATGTCCGTTTCGTCCTATGTTGTCCTCTCACCTTTTTTATTGTAATCATATTCACCGCTCGCAAAACAAACGCATATTAGAATCATGAATGAACTTAAGTGAAGGTACATAAACCCGTACGTTACGACGGTTTCTACTCGTATATATTTTAGTGTATAATTGTGAACGGCGTCATGATAGTATATCAGAAACCCAAAAATAGAATTATAGATTTTTACGGTGGAGGGACGCAATATCGTATGGATTGTCAGAATTTGTACTTCTACCGTTTTTAACGTATATGTTGTGACGCCGGATCGTGTATACCTAAATCATCGTTATGGAGAAATTACAATTAAACATTTTTTTGAAAATGAGATTGATACATAATTTAGAGTAAATGACACTAATTCTTTATTCACACTAATAATTTCTATACGCTAATAACGATTCACGGTGTAGTGTTGTGTATCGGTAAAATAATTATCGTGAGAACACCGATACCGATAGTAATCGATTATTGAACGGTCAGAGGTGCCCGATATATCGGTCCGAAACTAACAAATTCCATATCGGCGATAACTTAAAAAAATATAGTGTGCATACAATAGTACTTTATGATATACTGTATTATATTATTGACTTTATATAGCGTGGTACGCCACGAGTAAGAATTTGTTCCATAAACTATTTAACTGAAATTTATTACGGATAGCAGGCAATGAAATGTAAAGGAAATCCTTAGTTTCTCTTGAACCAACCAACCATACGGCTGACGCTATATGTTTTTGCCCATTTTAACCCCTTGATTGGACTTTTTCGATAAACTGAAATTTTACCAAAATATTTACTGTAATTTTCGAGAAAAAATAATTAGAATCCAAATACCATGTTGTTACGGTGGCATATACCCGTTCTGAATACTATAGATTTCCTTAATAACGTTAAACTTCAGTACACCGCGAATCGTAATTAGAGTAAATTACTCTAATTTGGTCGCTCAAAATTTTGACTCTATCACATGAAATAGAGTAAATGATTCTAATTTTTTTCATTATTCTATTTAAGTTTAAATTTAATTAGCGTTTTTAATTATAATACAGGTATATATTAAATAGTGTGGAGTACGGACGACCTCCGACCGTGCAAAATTGTATTTTATTAAGTAAAAAAGTATAAATAATGATTTAATACAGGTCGTTATCATGTAACTGCGTTTTAACAAACCGCATAATGCAAACGTCATAGTGACTATAAACTGTACGTTTTGCCAAATTCTGTACGAATATCTTATTTACAGTAGAGGATTTTGGCGTGCCAAATTAGAGTACTTAAATAAATTAGAGTAAACTTCATAGTTGAAACAGCTCTATCACATAAATTAGCGTTAATTACTCTAATTTCTTTTTTAGTTTTTGTACTCTAATTTTTTCATTACTCTAATTACCAGTGTTGGGTATCGAGGATCTATTGCCGATATTCGATATGTACCGAATTTTAGGTACCCGATAATCGATATATCGCCTCGATATATCGATTATCGAAATATCGCGATATTTAGCCGATATATCGCCGATATATTGTATCGTCGATATATCGAGGCATTTAAAAAAAAAACGAAAATTTTCACAGGTCTCCAAAGTCACGAGCCTTCGGACAAGATGACCGTGAAATCTTTGCCGAAAAAAAATACGGTTTTTTCCTGAAAGTCAGCAGAGTGAAGGAGATCTTTGAGGTACATTGACGCGGTACACTTGCGAAGTACACGTACGTAATACGCAAGTACGGATTTCCATACGAAAATGGTAGGTTCTCAAATCTTTGACGATTTTAGAGATTTGATTGTCAACTTCCAAGAACCACTCAAATCAAAACACGTATGTAAAAACCTGTTAACAGAAGACACGCGATGTTAACCGAGGCCTTTGTAATACATA
>JBBHKE010003281.1:91150-198374 GCA_037447655.1 Zygnema cylindricum
TTCATGTACTTTACTGTGTGGTGTGTAACTCCGAAGGGAGTACACAGGCTTGGTACACTCCAGGGACACGTGTCAGTCCGTGAGACGGCGGACAGAGTCAGCCGTCATTTTGGAAGTGAAATATTGACTGCGCAGTCATTTCATGTACTTATCATTTTGGCGGCAGTCAGATTTAATTTTGATGTAAATATTTCCGTCTGTTAGGGTTTAGGGTTCTAGTTGACTCACTTATATATATAGGACTTAGATTACTCTTGTAGGCTAGAATTCCTTGTATGCAAAAACTGTGAAGCAGTTTTTGGGGTTATCAATTATAAAGATCATTGTGATCTTTTGGCATAACTGTTTGAAAATATGCATGTGGGTTCTTTATGTTATTGTCTTTACTTTGGCAAATTTGCAGACCTAGGGTGTGTCTGGTTTGATTGAGACTTCATTGTGAAGTAAGTAGTCTGCGAGATTATCGTGAGAGTTTCCTTTTGTGTGCCTGTGTTGTTATGGCAACTGCTGGTGATTCTTCTACTTCTTCTGTAACACCAGCAGCCTCATTACAACACAAAAAGGGTGTTGAGATATCTTGCAGGTACTTGAAATCTCAAGCTTGTACTCGGAGGAGGAGAGGTGAAAATACAGACATGAAGCGATGCTAGATATGGAGACATGCCAAGCCGGAAATCTACGACTAGCTATGTTCTGAAGATTGGATATAGAACTTGCTGCTGGAGTAGCAAATTACAAAAGGTTACAGCTCAATCCACAATGGAGTCGAAATATATGGCAGCAACTTCCGCCCTCTTGGAGCTCCTATAGGTTAAGTCCATTTTACAAAAACTCGGGTATATGCAAACTGGTCCTCAAGCTATCTGGTATGACAACCAAGCAACCATAGCAAATGCCTCTAACCCGAGCAATCACTTTAAGAGCAAACACATAGATGTTAGACTTCACTTTGTTAGAGAAAAAGTACTTGCAAAAGTCGTTAAACTGTGTTATATACCGGATGAGAAGATCGTGGCTGACATGTTAACAAAAGCCTTTCTTGCTCCTAAGTTACAGATTTGCAGAGATGTTATTGGACTAAGTGAGTATATGCGTCTAAAGATTTAGGGGAGTGTGGTAATTTATAAATCTTTATTTTAGTAAATAGGGGTAAAAATAACTTAGGATATTTTCCTAGTAGTCTACTGTAGTACTTACCTTTATTAGCGTTACAGTAGAAAATAGTACAGTAGAGTGTATCGTACTTTTGCAGGGACACGTGTAGGCGAAAGAACGTATGCAGGTTTTTGGAGTGGCGCCGACAGTCACGCATACGTGTCAAACAGTTGACGATTTGATTCACATGTTCAGACGAACGGGATTTGACCCGGGTATTCCGGAATCATATGGTATAGTTCGACGGTACGATCGTCAATCGAATTAGCTCCAACGGACGCGATTCACCCGGGACCACAAGCGTGATTCACGAGGGACCATAAACGTGATTGGCGTGGGACCACAAGTGACGAAGCACTCAGGTGCTTCGTACTACACGACCACATTCGGTTGGACATTAGCGGTTACCGCTGACTAAGCATTTGGAAAGTTTGTGTACGGTTGGAACGTTTTCTGTACGGTTCAATATCTGTAAATATCTGAATAACATTGGTTTGTAGTTTAGTGTAATAAAAAATAGTGTTTAATTAATCAAGATTTTAGAAAATAATAATTAGGGTTTTAAGGTACAGTGACGTACAAGTAGGATGCTTTGTCGTTAGTCATGATAATAACCGTAGTAACAACTATTCAAATTAGTGTAGATCAGTAGATACACACTGTGAGTAAATAATTTAGGACTTAGCCAATTTTTTAGTATCCACTATTGGGAATATGATTTTATGAAGGCAATTTTTGGGAAACTTCCAAACATTATATCTTATGGTTTAGTGGGTCATTTGGGCTGCATTTTTGGGAATTGTCAGCTGGCAAATTTGAGGCATATTAGCTTTCTAAGTCATATTTTGTGTTAGTTCAAAGTTGGCTATTGAGTAGGTATTTTGATAGTTTCTGCTGGTGTTCATATCTAATCCACTCCCATTACACGTTCTCCTTCAGCATCGGTGGTTGTAGAACAACAAAGTGTAGGAACATAAACCCGTACGTTGTGACAGTTTTTACTCGTACCTATTTTAGTGTATAATTGTGAACAGCGTAATGATTCTATGTTAGAAAACCCAAAAAATGAATTATAGATTTTTACGAAAGAAAGCACAACATCGTACAGATTGTAAGAATTTGTATTTCTACTGATTTAACGTACATGTTATAACGGCGGATCGTGTATACCTAAATCAACGTTATAAAGAAATTAAAATGAAACATTTTTTTGAAAATATGATTGATACATAATTTAGAGTAAATGACACTAATTCATTATTTACACTAATATTTTCTATACGCTAATAACGATTCACAGTGTACTGTACTACCTTACTTGTGCAGGTAATCAGTTTAAGATATACACTGAAAAGTACAGTACAGTATAATGTTGTTCTACAACCACCGGTGCAGGTGGAGGAGCATCAGTAGTAGTAGAAGTAGACATGATACACTCTCAGAAGCTATCAAGAATCCTACCAAACAGCTGCTCTTAAGTGCTCACCAATTCTTATACAAGCATCCAAACTTCACAAAACTCTATCAGAATATAGACTAGCATAAACAGTGATAACTCCCAAAGTTTCAGCTTAATTGACCCGACAACACTCAAGATATAATACTCAGAAGTTTTCCAAAAATAGTGTGCAGTTTTACTACTTGGAAGTCTGGATACATAATATGTTATGAGACCTAAGTCTTATACTTGTGTTGAACTGGCAACACCAGTGTACTTGAGAGGTACATCAAACCACCAAGCTACCACTAATCTGTCAAGCTACTATTGAGCTATCACTAAGCTACCACTGAGCTATCACTAAGCTACCACTGAGCTATCACTAAGCTACCTAGAATCGTATCTATCGCAGTTGCTCTATCCTGTACAGAATCACATTAAGAATATCAGACGCTGCGTTGTCCGTACGGACCATATCAAATATAATCATGGTTGCGTTGTGTAGAAATTAATGGTTTTAAGTATTTTCTAGGTCTGAATAGAAACAAAGAAGCCGAGGCAGTCTACCTCTAACTTCTCTCTCCAACTCTCAAACTTGTCGCAGTCACTGAGAAATTCGAGAGGAAGCTAGAGCCATGGCTACCTAGGCTATCCTCAGGTTTACGGGAAATTTATATTAGTCTAGGGATTAATTACTAAAAGGTATGTGCCGGCGGCAGGATTTGATCCTGGTACCTGCCGGCCGATAGATAGTAGATAGCTAGTAGCCTTAGCCGTTAAGTCTAGAGGTACTGTTACATAGCATATAGTACGATATTTATTTAAACATGTACACATACAATTATTCATTTAACTATAATATATTACGGGATACATAGATCCGGTAATATATAAAGTACGGATTACGGTACGGACAGAAAATCAATACCGCGCATTTGTTTCGTAAGCGAAACAAATACCGCGCATATATTTATTACGGCTACGATCAAATGCGAGTTAAATCGGACGGTCGGAATCAGCGCCGAGATCGCGGAAGGAGAATTCAGCGGTTTGTGGGCAGCGCCACATCGTATGACACGTGGCGATGTAACATTGGAGCGCGGCATCTCCGAGGATTAGAGGAGCGAATCCGGATATTCCACGTGTGGACATTTAGGCCATGTCGTACAATGTCCGTACATAAAGTAAACCGGCAGCTGTACTTTTACGTACGGAACTCTAATCTGATTGGTCCGTACATCAGTAGATAGAGTCTGTGAGAGAGATAGGACTTAGAAAAATTAGAAGATAGGACCCTCTCTCCCAGAGAGCTTCTGTACAAAAGGTCAACTTTGACCCTCCATAAATTACTGCTTAGGGGAGCAAATTCAGAGATTCTTTTTGCTATCAACTTAGGGGAGTCTTGCCTTCACAGAGGTGCAGGTAGTTAGGGTTTTTTTTTGCCAGGGTGGCAGTTATCTTTGCTGAAACACAAAGGGGTCAAAATTATCCCAGAGGCTTCTTGGAAGCTGTTTACTCTGAGGACTTATGGAGGTCTGAGAATTTCAGGTTATGGGCCCACCCTCTAGGGTACCAATCTCTAATGGAAGAAGCTTCATATACTGGAAAAGTATGATGATAGGAGATCTATGCGAAAAAAGATTTTGGGGGATAGTGATGGACGGTTGGGGCGTCCATCAAGTCTTGGAATTCCTCCAGGGTTTGGAGGAACCAGATTCACTAGGAAAGAGGATTCACCTTCAACGGAGGAAACAAAAGAAGGAGAGGTTGTAGACAAAGGAAAGGAGAAGGAGACGACCACACCAATAGCAACTGGTTCGACATTCTTGTCACCTATTCCGAGGATTGAGGAGAATGATACTGAAACCTGGGACTTCAACAATATGGCCGCAAAGCACTTCATCCTACGCCATCTCACTCAAGGACTTGCGTGTCCTCATTTGCAGGTAGAAAGGGCATCCGATCTTTTGATGGCTCTCATAGAGATGTATCGAAGTCGTACGATTCAGCAACAACAGTTGGCTGATCAGAAAGTTAAGGAGTATTTAATCAAAGGGGAAAATATGTTGGATTTTTGCAATGAGCTTGCTACACTCTTCATGGAGCTAGAGAGTGCGGAAAAAGGTTTTAGTGAAAAAGAAAAGGTTAACTGTTTACTGATGAAGTTACCTGATGAGTTCGTAAACATAGTTTACCGTGTGCAGGACTTGCCTGACTCAAGGTGGATATGGAACTCAGTGGTAGGGATGAATCTCGTTCAAGAAAATACAATTGAGATCCGAAGGGGGGGAAAGAGTGGCCAAGCCTTGGCAACAGTGATTGATTTGAGGAACAGGGATTCCCGAAAACCGGTCGGAAACTATGGGGGTAGGAAGCTGAAAAAACAGGCCGACGAGTTCGAACCAAGGGCTCCCAAAGGTTTATGTCTTTTTTGTAAGAAACCGGGGCACTATATGGCAGTGTGCACTAAGCTAACCGAGCTTCTACTAAAGGAGGGGCAGACCGGTGGTACCCCGAGAGGAAAAAAAAAGGCCCTTGTCACACAGGTACTTGAGGCGGAATCTGAGGACGAGGACGATGAGCTCCTTTTGGATGAGGAGTTGGAGGCGAAAAACGAGGTCAAAATTCCACGAAGGAAGAAATGTGCTTACGGTGGATTAAAAGGTGAAGCAGGCTGGATCATAGATTCAGGTGCCTCCATCCACATGTGTAAGGATAGGCACCTGTTCACTAAGATAAGAAAGATTCCCACTGTAGAGATACAGTACGGGGATGGGAGGATAGTCACCACTACTCTTGTAGGATCGGTAGATCTGAAAGTGTTAGTAGAAGGAAAGACATCTATATTAACATTTTCCGATGTATTGTTTATTCCGGAGCTGAACAAAAATCTTATCTCTACATCAGTATTAGATAATAAGGGTTTTTTCACTAGCACTAGGGAAGGAGTTTTTACTGCTAGTTTTGAGGAGGATGTTTATTTCATTGCTGAGAAAGGTAGCCATGGGATGTTTAGGCTGATTTTAAGTAATGAAACGAAGAAACTTTATTATGCTGGTGTTCATGATATTATGATGTGGCATAAGAGGCTTGGGCATGTGAATCTAGATAAGTTAAGAGAGATGAAAAATATGGGAGTGGTGGAAGGGATTCAGTTCAGTGAGAGTGATGATATTAGTGATTGTAGTGGATGTGCTCAAGCTAAAACACACAGATTACCCTTTCCTAAATCAGCCACCTATAAAGGAGAAAAAATTCTAGATCTAGTACACACAGATATTTGGGGACCGGCTAAAGTGCCCTCAACGGGGGGGAAGAGATTTATGATGACTATAACTGATGATTGGTCTCGGTATTCCCGGGTGTATTTTTTGAAAAACAAGTCAGAAGCTCAGGATTGTTTTAGACAATATAAAGCGTGGAGCGAAAAACTCCATGAAACTCCAATCAAGAGAGTAAGGAGTGACAATGGTGGAGAGTATACTTCTATTCAGTTTGAGAATTTTCTGAGGGAAGATGGGGTTTAACACCAAAAGACAGTTCCAGAAAATCTGGAACAGAATGGGGTAGCTGAAAGATTAAATAGAACACTAAGTGATAGTGCTAGAAGTATGTTGTCAGATAAAAAGATAGGAAAAAGGTTTTGGGCAGAAGCAATGAACTGTGCTAATTACCTCAAGAATAGAGTTCTTACTTGAGCTATAAAAGATCAAACACCTTATGAGAGATGGACAGGCCGGAAACCAGACATATCTCACTTAAAGGTTTTCGGCAGTCAAGTATTCAGTCTAGATACTGATCGGTCCAATTGGAAGCTAGATCCTAAAGGAAAATCGGGATACTTATTAGGATATGATGAGGATGTTAAAGGATATAGAGTTTATGATCTAAAAAGGGAAGATATAATCTTAGTAAAGCATCTAGTAATTATGGATGAAGGAAATTCTGTGGATCCCTTCAAATATACGAAGTCAGTAAAAATCAGATTTGAGTCAGGAAATTCCTATGACTTTGAGCTTCCTAACTATCCAGGTTTTAGAGAAGATGACATTCTTGCAGGAACAAATCAGACCGAAAAAGACTCGGCTGTGGAAACTCCAGTGACAACTCTACTCGAAGCGGAAGACGTGGTGGAAATTGATTCGGAATCAACGGATAGGGGAGAAGCCGAGTTTGTTCGAAAGAATCCATGAGAACCATCTATTCCGCCCTCAGATTTTGAGGGGGGAAGAAGTAGCAAAAGACTGCAAGAAAAACAAGTTAATAACAAGGTAACTAAACTATCTCATCAAGATGAACCTCAAACTTATGGAGAGGCGATGACTTGTCCAGAAAGAAACCGGTGGAAGACAGCCATCAATGAGGAGATGGCTTCAATCATGGCAGCCGATACTTGGGAGCTGGTGGATTGTCCACCTAACCGAAAATCAATCGGTTGTAAGTGGGTTTTCAAATTAAAACTGAACCCAGATAACACAATCGAACGCTACAAGGCCAGATTAGTGGCAAAGGGATTTACACAAAAGGAAGGAATTGACTACGAGGAAACCTTTGCCCCGAGGAAATCTCTTTATGGTTTGAAACAGCGCCTCGACAATGGAAGAAGAAGCTTGATGAGTTTCTTACCGGTCTGGGATATATCCGGATCAGCTCAGATCACTCAATCTATGTTTTTGAAGATGAGGAAGGTATCATATTCATTGCAATTTATGTTGATGATTTGCTTGTTTTAAGTAAATCAATGGAAAAAAATAATAAACAGAAAACTGATCTTAAGAGGAGATTTGAAATGAAGGATATGGGTGGAGCAAAATATATTTTGGGAATTCAAGGGGAGAGAGACCGAAAAAGAAAAATTATAAGATTGACTCAAAAGGAAGCAATATAGAACATGCTTGAAAAATTTCAAATGGATAAAGCTAATAGTTGTACAACTCCAATGGAGTTGAAGAAGGGAAGTGAGGGGAGTGAGGAAGAAGGAGTCATAGTCTTAGAAGAGAAATTATCTCCAGAAGAACAGAAGTTCATGCAGACTATTCCTTACAGGCAAGTAGTGGGAAGTGTAATCTATTTTATGAATTATACCCGGCCGGATTTAGCTGCAGCTGTAGGAGTGCTGAGTAGAAGTCTAAATGCTCCCACTAAGAAGGATTGGGAGGCACCTAAGAGAGTTTTTAGATACTTGATAGGAACTAGGGATCTATGGGTGCATTTGGGTGGGGAGATTACTGACATCACTACTTGGAGCGATGCTAGTTATGGTGATGCTCCTATGAGGAGATGCACTTCTGGATATGTATTATATGTGGGTGATGGGGCTTGCTGTTGGAGTAGCAAACAACAAAAATTTATTGCTCAGTCCACCATGGAGGCTGAGTATATGGCCTCTTGCTCTGTTGTAAAAAAATTGATGTGGGTCAAGTCTTTGCTTGGTGAGCTTGGTCACCTTAAGAGTGGTGTGCAGAATTTTTTTTGTGATAATCAGGCTGCAATCGCTATTTCTGCCAATCCTAAACATCATTTTAAAGCTAAACACATGGACATTAGACTCAGCTTTGTTAGAGAGAAAGTAGAAAACAAAATAATCAGTTTAGAGTACCGACCAGATAGTGAGATGGTAGCAGATATGATGACCAAACCTGTGCCTTCCCCTAAGCTAATTTTCTGCAGGGAAAAGTGTGGTCTGAAATTAAAGATTGACTAGAAAATAAGGGGAGTGTAGAAATTAATGGTACATTTTTAGTATTTTCTAGGTCTGAATAGAAATAAAGAAGCCGAGGCAATCTACCCCTAATTTCTCTCTCCAAACTCTCAAACTTGTCGCAGTCACTGAGAAATTGGAGAGGGGTCTAGAGCCATGGCTACCTAGGCTATCCAGAGGTTTACGGGAAATTTATATAAGTTAAAGGGTTTATTTGATCTAAAATTTATGTGCCGGCCGCATGATTTGATCCCTGC
This sequence comes from Zygnema cylindricum, assembly GCA_037447655.1. Classification (NCBI taxonomy): domain Eukaryota; kingdom Viridiplantae; phylum Streptophyta; class Zygnematophyceae; order Zygnematales; family Zygnemataceae; genus Zygnema; species Zygnema cylindricum. The sequence goes on from JBBHKE010003281.1 coordinate 99,702, forward strand.
ACCTACCGGCTGGCAGACAGCAGATAGCCGGTAGCCTTAGCCGTTAAGTTTAGGACTAGTGTTACGTAGTATATAGTTTGATATTTATTTTAACAAGTATACTTAGGATTAATCATTTAACTGTAATTTATTACGGGATACATAGATCCGGTAATGTGTAAAGTACGGATTACGGTATGTACAAAAAATCAATACCGCGCATTTATTTCTTAATTGAAACGAATGCTACGCGTGTATTTATTACGGCTACGATTAAGTTAGATTTTTATCGGACGGCCGGCATTCGCGCCGAGATTGCGGAAGAGGATTTCGGCGGTTTGTGGCCATCGCCACATCGGATGACACGTGGCGAAATTACATTGGATCGTGGAATCTCCGGAGATTATGGCACCGTATCCGGATATGACATGTGTTGACATTTAGGCATTGTCGTACAATGTACGTACCTAAAGTACACCGGCAGCTGTACTTTTGCGTACGGAACTGTATTCTGATTGGTTCCGTACATCAGTAGATAAAGTCTGTGAGAGAGATAGGACTTAGAAAAATTAGGAGATAGGACCTTCTCTCCCAAAGAGCTTCTGTACAAAAGGTCAACTTTGACCTCCATAACTTACTGCTCAGGGGAGCAAATTAAGAGATTCTTTTTGTTATCGACTCAGGGGAGTCTTGCCTTCACAGAGGTGCAGGTGGTCAGGGCTTTTGTCTGCTAGGGTGGCAATTATTTTTGCTGAAACACAAAGGGGTCAAGATTATCCTAGAGGCTTCTTGGAAGGTGTCTACTCTGAGGACTTATAGAGGTCTCACAGTTTCACCTTTCTCAGCAATGAAATAAATATCCTCCTCAAAACTAGCAGTAAAGACTCCTTCCCTAGTGCTATTGAAAAAACCCTTATCATCTAATACTGATGTAGAGATAAGATTTTTGTTCTGCTCTGGAATAAAGAATACATCGGAGAATGTTAATATGGATGTCTTTCCTTCTACTAACACTTTCAGATCTACCGATCCTACAAGAGTAGTGGTGACTATCCTCCCATCCCCGTACTCTATCTCTACGTTGGGAATCTTTCTTATCTTAGTGAACAGTTGTCTATCCTTACACATGTGCATGGAGGCACCTGAATCTAGAATCCAGCCTGCTTCACCTTTCAATCCAGCGTAAGCACATTTTTGCCTTCGTGGAATTTCGACCTCATTTTCGCCTCCAACTCCTCATCCAAAAGGAGCTCATCGTCCTCGTCCTCGGATTCCGCCTCAAGTACCTGTGTGAGAAGGGCCTTTTTCATTCCTCTCGGGGTACCACCGGTCTGCCCCTCCTTTATGCGAAGCTCGGTTAGCTTAGTGCACTTTGCCATATAGTGCCCCGGTTTTTTACAAAAATGACATAAACCTTTGGGAGCCCTTGGTTCGAACTCGTCGGCTTGTTTTTTTTGCTCCCTACCCCCATAGTTTCCGACCGGTTTTCGGGAATCCTTGTTCCTCCAATCAATCGCTGTTGCCAAGGCTTGGCCACTCTTTCCTCCCCTTCGGATCTCAATTGTATTCTCTCGAACGAGAATCATCCCTACCACTGAGTTCCATATCCACCTTGAGTCCGGCAAGTCCTGCACACGGTTGACTATGTTCTCGAACTCAAAAGGTAACTTCATCAGTAAACAGTTAACCTTTTCCTTCACTAAAAACTTTTCCCGCACTCTCTAGCTCCATGAAGAGTGTAGCAAGCTTTTTGCAAAAATCTTACATATTTCCCCCTTTGTATACATACTCCTTAACTTTCTGATCAGCCAACTCTTGTTGCTGAATCGTACCACTTCGGTAAATCTCTATGAGAGCCATCCAAAGATCGGATGCCCTTTCTACCTGCAAAGGAGGACATGCAAGTCCTTGAGTGAGATGGCGTAGGATGAAGTGTTTTGCCGCCATATTGTTGAAGTTCAGGTTTCAGTGTCATTCTCCTCGTTCCTCGGAATAGGTGACATGAATTCCGAACCAGTTGCTATTGGTGTGGTCGTCTCCTGCTCCTTGCCTTTGTCCACCACCTCTCGTTCTTTTATTTTCTCCGTTGAAGGTGGATCTTCTTTCCTGGTGAATCTGCTTCCTCCAAACCCTGGAGGAATTCAAGGACTTGATGGACGCCTCAGCCGTCCACTCACTATCCCCCAAAACCTTTTTTCGCATAGAGCTCCTATCATCATACTTTCCCACTATATGAATCCTGTTCCATTAAAGATTGGTACCCTAGAGGGTGGGCCCATAACCTGAAACACTGAGACCTCCATAAGTCCTCAAAGTGGACAGCTTCCAAGAAGCCTATAGGATAATCCTGACCCCTTTGTGTTTCAGCAAAAATAACTGCCACCCTGGCAGACAAAAACTTTGACCACCTGCACCTCGTGAAGGGAAGACTCCCTCAAGTCAATAACAAAAAGAATCTCTGAATTTGCTCCCCTGAGCAGTAAGTAATGGAGGGTCAAAGTTGATTTTTTGTACAAAAGTTCTCTGGGAGAGAGGGTCCTATCTCCTAATTTTTCTAAGTCTTATCTCTCTTACAGACTCTATCTATTGATATACGGAACCAATCAGAATATAGTTCCGTACACAAAAGTACAGCTGCCGGTGTACTTTATGTACGAACATTGTACGACATGGCCCAAATGTCGACACATGTCATATCCAAATTCGGTGCCATAATCTCCGGAGATTCCACGATACAATGTAATTTCGCCACGCGTCATCCGATGTGGCGATGGCCACAAACCGCCGAAATCTTCTTCCGCGATCTCGGCGCTAATTCTAGCTGTCCGATTAGAATCTAACTTAATCGTAGCCGTAATAAATACATGCGCGGTATTCGTTTCACTTACGAAATAAATGCGCGCTATTGATTTCGTGCATGTACCGTATTCCGTACTTATACATTACCAGATCTATTAATACAGTATAAAGTTACAGTTAAATGATTTAACCTACGTATTAATGTTTTTAATTAAATATCGTACTATATAATAGGTAACACTACTGCTAGACTTAACGGCTAAGGCTACCGGCAATCTACTCTCTGACGGCCGGCAGGTACCAGGTTCAAATCCTGTCGCCGGCACATACCTTTTAGTAGTTAATCCTTTAACTAATATAAATTTCCCGTAAACCTCAGGATAGCCTAGGTAGCCATGGCTCTAGCTTCCTCTCCAATTTCTCAGTGACTGCGACAAGTTTGAGAGTTGGAGAGAGAAGTTAGAGGTAGACTGCCTCGGCTTCTTTATTTCTATTCAGACCTAGAAAATACTTAAAAACCATTAACTTCTACACCCTGGCAAACAAATACCTTGACCACCTGCACCACTGTGAAGGCAAGACTCCCCTCAGTCGATAGCAAAAAGAATCTATGAATTTGCTCCCCTGAGCAGTAAGTTATGGAGGGTCAAAGTTGACCTTTTGTACAGAAGCTCTCTGGGAGAGAGGGTCCTATCTTCTAATTTTTCTAAGTCCTATCTCTCTCACAGACTCTATCTACTCATGTACGGAACCAATCATAATACAGTTCCGCACGCAAAAGTACATCTGCCGATGTACTTTATGTACGGACATTGTACGACATGGCCTAAATGTCCACACATGGAATATCCGGATTCGCTCCTTGAATCCTCGGAGATGCCGTGCTCCAATGCAACATCGCCATGTGTCATCCGATGTGGCGATGCCCACAAACCGCCAAATTCTTCTTCCGCGATCTCGGCGCTAATTTGAGCCGTCCGATTAAACTCATATTTGATCGTAGCCGTAATAAATACATGCGCGGTATTTGTTTCGCTTACGAAATCAATGCGCGGTATTGATTTCTTATCTGTACCGCAATTTGTACTTTTACACTACCATATCTAAGTTTCCCGTTAACTGTTATAGTTAAATGATTTACTCTACGTATACATGTTTAAATCATTATCGTACTATATACTATGTAAGACTACTTCTAGACTTATCGGCTAAGGCTACCGGCTATCTACACTCTGACGGCCGGCATGTACCAGGATCAATCTTGTCGCCGGCATATACCTTTTATTAATTAATCGCTTAACTAATATAAATTTCCCATAAACCTCAGGATAGCCTAGGTAGCCATGGCTCTAGCTTCCAATTCAATTTCTCAGTGACTGCGACAATTTTGAGAGTTGGAGAGAGAAGTTAGAGGTAGACTGCCTCGCCTTCTTTATTTCTATTTAGACCTAGAAAATACTTAAAAACCATTAATTTCTACAGAAATTTGTTAGAATATTCAGCCATTGTACCGCCAGTGTACTTATAGTCCCAAATTTTTCCAGCCAATAGAAGCTCTTCCTGGACATTGGCCTTTTCATAATCACTTTTAAGTGATTTCCAGATATCAATTGTTTTTTTCATTTTTATCCTAGACATAGCTAAGTCCACAGATATACAAAATTTAAGAATAAAACGAGTTTTTTTCTTAGACCATGACGGATCAGATTCATCCAGCGAACCATCCAATATATCTAAAAGATTAACATTTTCAAAGTGTGTCTCCACCATATCCGCCCAATAAACATACTTATCCCCGGAAAAGATAGGAATTCTTGATGACAGGCCCATAACCTGTTGTTTTAGAACCACCGGTGCAGGTGGAGGAGCAGCAGTAGTAGTAGTTTTAGTAGACATGATACACTCTCAGAAGCTATCAAGAATCCTACCAAACAATTGTTCTTAAGTGCTCACCAATTCTTATACAAGCATCCAAACTTCACAAAACTTTATCAGAATATAAAGTAGCATAAACAGTGATAACTCCAAAAGTTTCAGCACAATTGACCTGACAACACTCAAGATATAATACTCAGAAGTTTCCCAAAAATAGTGTGCAGTTTTACTACTTGGAAGTCTGGATACATAATATGTTATGAGACCTAAGTCTTATACTTGTGTTGAACTGGCAACACCAGTGTACTTGAGAGGTACATCAAACCACCAAGCTACCACTAATCTGTCAAGCTACTATTGAGCTATCACTAAGCTACCACTGAGCTATCACTAAGCTACCACTGAGCTATCACTAAGCTACCTAGAATCATATCTATAGCAATTGCTCTATCCTGTACAGAATCACATTAAAAACATCAGACGTTGCGTTGTCCGTACGGACCATATCAAATATAATCGTGGTTGCGTTGTCCTATCTGTGTTGCAGCTTCGCTGCTGCGCTGCTCTGTTGCTGCGCTGCTCTGCAATATAGCAGTTGCTCTGCTGTATAGCAGCTGCTCTGATGTATAGCAGCTGCGCTGCTCTGTTGTATAGCAACTACGCTGCTCTATCTGTAAAGCAGTTGCGTTGCTTTGAGACTGAAAGCTTTCCAAAAAGACAACAGACATAAACTCTGACCACATCCACCTCGTGAATGGAAGACTCCCTTGAGTGGATAGCAAAAAGAATCTTTGAATTCGCTCCCCTGAGCCGTAAGTTATGGAGGGTCAAAGTTGACCTTTTGTAGAGAAGCTCTCTCGGCTATCTAGTAAATTTTTCTAAGTCCTATCTCTCTCTAAAACATTATCTACTGAAGTACGACACCAATAATAACACTGTGTTGTACAGAAAGGTACAGGTGCCGGTGTACTTTCTGTACGGCAATTGTACTACATGGCCAACTAGTCGACACATGTCATATTTGGATTTGTTTCTGTAATCTCCGGAGATGCCGCAATCCAATGTGGTTGTGCCACGTGTCAACTGATGTGGCGGTGACCGCAAACCGTCGAAATTCTATTCCGCGATCTCGACATCCTTCGCGGTCCTCCGATCAAAAACCGAATTTCAATCGTAGCCGTCATAAATACTTGCGCGATATATGTTTCGCTATCGAAACAAAATGCGCGGTATGCGTTTCCAAACTGTACCGTACTCCATACTTTACAAAATTGTATCTATAGATGTCATATATAGTTCAGTTTAATGAACTAGTTCACTTCTAAATATATAAAATATTTATCAAACCCTATAGCATTTATCATTGGTCCCAGACTAATAGGATAAAGCTGATCGCTACCGGCCAACTTGACGGACGGCAGGTACCAGGATCAAATCATGGGTCCGTCAAGTATCTTTTTAGTAACCTACTAAAAACAACTCCTTGTCTCTCTCTAGACAGGCAGCCATGGCTCTAGCTCCCTCTTCTACCTTCAATGACTCCGACAAGTGTGGGAGTTGAAGAGAGGATTTACAGGCAAACTACCTCAACTTTTTTTCTGCTTTTCATTTTAGACCTAGAAAATACTAAAATAACCATTAATTTCTCCATACATGTACTTCGCAAGTGTACCGCGTCATTGTACCTAAAAGATCTCCTTCACTCTGGTGGCTTTCAAGACAAAACGGTATTTCTTTTCTGCTAAGATTTTACGGTCACTTTGTCTGAATGCAAGTGACTTTGGAGACTTATGATTTTTTTTTAAATGCCTCGATATATTGGGAATACGATATATTGATTTTCGATATATTGAAGTGATATATCGATTATTGGGTACCTGAAATTCGATATATATTGAATATAGGCAAAAGGTCCTCGATACCGATCACTATTTAATACCTTATTTCCAAAATCTTTAAAAATATAATTCGTATTTTTACTTGCTCTTAGCTAGTGTTGGGTATCAAGTATATTTATATCGCGATAATTTCGAAATTCAATATATTGAATATCGATCGAACAGACTCTTCGATATATTGTACTGGGACCAACATAAATCATCGCGATATATATCGCGATATATAGAATTTTTAATATTTGATATTTTTTATAATATATTATTTTAGGGAAAAAGACAAATTGGTTGATACGCCACGTACGACGTGATTTTCGTTCCCTCACTTGAAGGTAGACCCCGCAAAATGCAACCGACAAAAAAGTACTAATTCTATAATTAACATAATAACTTATTTAGTGCGTAGAGAACTTCACATACGAAAAGTTCACACTGTATTTTTGTGACCTCCATTAGTCCACAGAATGTCCATTGGTCCACATAATGTCCTGCTTATATAGAGTCTCTAGGATAGTATTTGTAATTTTGACTTTGGCAATGTATAAGTGTCACCCTGGCACACAAAAAACTCTGACCGACTTCACCTCGTGTAGCCTGGACTCTTTTGAGTTGGCAGCATAAAAAATCACTGAAATTGCTCACCCGAGCATTAAGTTATGGATGACCAAAAATGGCCAAATATATACAGATGCACTCTAAGAGAGAGGCGAAAAACCCAAAATTATCTAAGTCCTAAACTCCCTCTCTAAGCCTTCTACTAATGTACCTAGCCAATCAAAAGAGTGTAAAGTACAAGAAGGTACATGTACCGCTGCACTTCTTGTCGGGCCATAGTACGGCATGGCCGCTCAGCTGACGTGCGTCGATTCCTGAGCAGTAGTTTCTCCCTCCGTGATATCCGGTGTCCAATCATACCTCACCATAGGTCACCTGCCGAGAGCTGCTCCGCAAACCGCCAAAATTCCATTCCGCTCCACCAGCTCAATTTTTAGTCGTTTGATCTAATCAAAACATTTGATTTTGTCCGTCGAAATAAAATGTTGTTTTGTATATTCCGTTTGGTCCGGTTTTTGTGTCGACCGGTACGTTTCCATGTTCAATTTGTCTTGTAGTTTACTTGAATGGAATATGCCGCCCTGTAATGTATAAGTATTAATCGTACCCAACATACGTTAACGATCTTCAACACCGAACAGATAAGACCGAGGGCTATGCCGTATGGTTACTATCCGAGAGGTCACAGGATCAAAACTTGGTCTTGGCCATCTTTCTTTTGTAGGAGCTGGGTCTTCTGCTCCTATCTGTCTGTCTCCTTGTTTATATAGGGCAGCCGCTGCGTGCTCGTCCTCGGTGACTAAGACAAGTATGAGGGCTGTTGTAAGACCATGAGCAAAAGATTAAGAATATAGAGTACCTTTTTCAACACTCCCCTTATTTTCTAGTCTATCTTTTGCTTCAGTTAACACTTCTCCCTACAAAATATTAATTTGGTAGAAGGAACCGGCTTAGTCATCATATCAGCTACCATTTCTCCATCTGGTCTATATTCCAAACTAATTATATTATTCTCAACCTTCTCTCTAACAGAGCTCAAATGAATATCCATGTGCTTTGCTTTAAAGTGATGCTTAGGATTTGATGCAATTGCAATTGCAGCTTGATTGTCACAAAATATCTTTTGCACTCCATTCTTCATATATCCCAATTCTTGAAGCAAAGATTTCACCCACATTAATTCTTTCACATCCGAACAAAGGGCCATATACTCAGCCTCCATGGTGGACTGAGCAGTCACCTTTTGTTGCTTGGTGCTCCAACAATAAGCCCCATTCCCAACATGTAACACATACCCAGAAGTACACCTCCTCATCGGAGTATCCCGATAACTAGCATCACTCCAAGTGGTTATTTCAGTGTTTTCCCCTCCCAAATGTAACCATAGATCTCTCGTTCCTATCAAGTACCCCATGACCCTTTTGGTCACTCCTAATCTTTTTTCTTAGGATCATTTAGACTCATACTTAATACCCCCACAACTGTTGCTATATCAAGACGAGTACAGTTCAAAAAATAGATCAAACTACTGAGAACTTGTCTCTACGGAATAGTGTGCATGAACTTGCTTTCCTCAAGTCCTAACTCATTATCCAAGATCAAGACTCCCTCTTTTGAGCTCCCCTCATTTCCTTTCTTTAAGTCCATTGGAGTCGTACAACTATTTGCCTTATCCATTTGAAATTTTTCAAGCATATTTCCAACTGTTTCCTTTTTAGTTACTCTAATTGTTTTCTTCTCTCTTTCCCTCTCCATCCGAATTCCCAAAATATACTTTGCCTCCCCCAAGTCTTTCATTTCAAATCTACTCTTTAGATCTTTTTTCAATTCATAAATTTTATCTATTGTAAAATCACTAGTAACAAACAAATCATCAACATATATGGCAATGAAAATTATACTTTCATCATCCTCAAATAGATAGATGGAATGATCCAAACTGATTCGAATATATCCCAAACTTGTTAAAAACTCGTCCAGCTTCTTGCTCCATTGGCGTAGAGCTTGCTTTAGTTCATAAAGAGACTTTATCAATCTGCACACCTTGCTTTCTTCTCCTTTCTCCACAAATCCTTCCGCCTGTCGCATGAAGATCTCTTCTTCTAATTCTACGTGTAAGAAAGCGGTTTTGATGTCCATCTGGTGCACTTTCATATCTTCCGCTGACGCTAAACTAAGTAGAATCCGGACGGAGGGAAATCTAACAACCAGAGCGAAGGTCTCCTCATAATCGATTCCCTCCTTCTGTGTAAATCCCTTTGCCACCAATCTGGTCTTGTATCGCTCGATATTGTTATCCGGATTGAGTTTCAGCTTAAATACCCACTTACATCCTATTGCATTTTTGTCCGGAGGACAATCCACCAACTCCCATGTGTTTGCTTCCATAATGGAAGCCATCTCATCATTAATAACTGTCACCCATCTACTACGTTCCAGACTATTAACTGCTTCCGAGCACTCAAATGTGACATCTTAGTTACATTGTTGTTCACTTGTCTCTCTTCAAGTATCTTGTTGCTTCTCCTTCCTCCTTCAAACTCCGACGCTGGAATGGAGGGTAATCTCAGATTTCTCCGAATAACTTCATATTCTCCCCTATCCGTGGAGTCCATCTCTGGACGTTCATCGACCATTTCCGGTCTTTCCTCGTTTTCTTCCTCGGTTTCAACCGGAAGTTGTGACTCCAAGAGAGGGTCGTTCCGGGTGAGATTTTTCTCTTCCTCTGCAAGGTCAGGCTGAACCAAAGTTCGGTTAGAAGAATCTGAATCTAACTCATTTTCGGATTCATTTCTAATCTTAACCGGTTAAGTGTATTTAAAAGGATCTATGGACTTCCCTTCATCCATGACTGCCAAGTGTTTTACTAAAATGATGTCTTCTCTTTCGAGATCATAAACTCTATATCTCTTTACATTTTCATCATACCCAAGTAGGTATCTCGGCTTTCCCCTTCCATCTAACTTCCAATCAGATTTTTCTATGTGTAGACTAAACACTTGACTTCCAAACACCTTTCAACGTGAAATATGAGGTTTTCTCCCAGTCCATCTCTCATAAGGTGTATGTCCTTTTACCGCCGAGGTAAGGACTCTATTTTGAGATGGTTATCACAATTCATAGCTTCTGCCCAAGACTTTTTTTTATCTTTTAATATGACAACATACTACGAGCACTATCACTTAATGTCCGATTTAGTCTCTCGGCTACACCGTTTTTATTTTTGGGTTCCTTGGGACAGTCTTTTGGTGTTGAACCCCTTTCCTCTTTCAAGTAATCCTCAAACTCAGTAGAAGTGTATTCCCCCCCATTATCACTCCTCAATCTCTTTATAGGTGTCTCATAAAGCTTTCCACTCCATGCTTTATTCTCCTTAAAATAAGCCGAAACCTTAGTTTTGTTTTTCAAGAAATATACTCTAGAGTATTAGACCAATCATCAGTGATAGTAAGCATAAATCTTTTCCCTCCAACTGGTGGCACTTTTGCCTGTCCCCATATGTCAGTATGTACTAGATCTAAGACCTTTTCACCCTTATATGTTGCAATTTTTGGAAACGACAATCTGTGGGCCTTTCCTTGAGTACATCCACTACAATCATCTAAAGTCTCATTGTCTCCAAATTGTATCCCCTCAACTACACCCACTTTCTTCATTTCCTTCAATCTATCTAGACGCACATGTCCCAATCTTTTATGCCACATCATCAAATCACTTACACCAACATAGTAAACCCTATGTCTTCATTACTTATTCAGCTCTAACATAATCTTGCTACCTTTTGAGGTACACTTCATTCTATAATGCAACAAAAGACTCATTTCTTAGTACTAGTCTCAAAACCCTTATCATCTATGATTGACATAGAGATAAGATTCTTCTTCAACGCTGGAATAAAAAGAACATCAGAGAAAGTGACCATAGATGTGCAATTTTGTGTCCTCCATTGGACTACGAAATACAGAAAGCCTCTAGATAGTTATTAGCTAACCCACTTTCAATGGCAACCACTGCTACCCAAGCAGAGAAGTAGACAATCTGACTGCACCCTTGTGTAGCCTGGACTCCTGTAAGTCCGTAAGAAAAAGAATCTCTGAAAACGACCAACCACGCGATAAGTTATTAGGCAGTAAAAATGTCAATTTGTACAAACTCTGAAAGAGAGAGGTGACTGCCTACCAAAATTTTCTAAATCCTGATTCCCACAAATAACTCCTATCTACTGATGTATGGACCAATCAAAATATTGTACCGTACCAAAAAGTACTACTGGCGGTGTACCTTTTGTACGACCTATGTACGACAAGGCTATTAAGCGGACGCGTGTCCACTTTTCACTCGTCCGTACGTTCCTTGCAATTCCCGCGACCGAATGTTATCTCTCCACGTGGCGCCAGGTCATGTCACGTCAATAAACGCCAATGTGACCATTCCAAGATCCCGGCGATCATGTGCGTTGTCGGATATGAACCAAAACGCAATCTCAGCTGTCATAAATACTTGTGTGATATTCGTTTCGCTGTCGAAACAAAATGCGTGGTATCTGTTTCAAAATAGCATCGTACTTCGTACTTTTACAAAACTGTATCTATGCATGCCGTATACAGTTGGAGTTAATATCTATCATACCCTATAGCATTTAGCATTGGTCCTAGTCTAATAGGATAAAGCTGACAGTTACCGGCTGACCTGACGGACGGCAGGTACCGGGATGAAGTCCTGGGTCCGTCAAGTCTTCTTTTAGTAAACTAAAAATAACTGCTTGTTAAACTAAGGCAGCCATGTTTCAACCACCCTCTCTATCCTTCAGTGACTATAGCAAGTATGGGGGCTAGAGAGAAGAGGTGGAGGCAGGCTATCCGTACTTTTCTTTTCCTTTTATACCAACATATTTATACCTAGAAAATACTATTGAAATCTATTAATTTCAACACTCCCTTTATTTACTAGTCTAATTTTAACTTCAGTTTTAGTCCACATTTTTCTTTGCAATATTTTAATTTAGGAGAAGGCACTAGTTTTGTCATCATATCAGCCACCATTTCCTCTTCAGATTTATATACAAGATTCACAATCTTATTCTCAACATTTTCCCTTACAAAATTCAATCTTATGTCCATATGCTTAGCTTTGAAATAATGTTTTCGATTAGCTGCAATTGCAATGGCAGCTTGATTATCACAAAACACTTCATGTACTCCCTCCTTCATATACCCCAGTTCTAGCAACAAGGACTTGACCCACATCAATTCTTTCACTGCAGAACAAGAGGCCATGTACTCAACCTCCATAGTAGACTGCGCCACCACCTTTTGTTGCTTACTGCTCCAACAGCGAGCACCTTCCCCCACATACAACACATACCCAGAAGTGCATCTTCTCATAGGTGCGTCCCCATAACTGGCATCACTCCAAGTAGTGATGTCAGTGTGCTCCCCTCCCAAATGCAACCATAACTCTCTGGTTCCCACCAGATATCTCATGACTCTCTTGGTTGCCTCCCAGTCTCTCTTCCTAGGATCATTAAGACTCCTACTGAGTACTCCAATTGCTGCCGCTATGTCCGGCCTGGTACAATTCATGAAATAGATTAAACTTCCTACAACCTGTCTATAGTGAATAGACTTCATAAACTCTCTCTCCTGTGGACTCATCTGATCATCTAAGATCAACACTCCTTCTACACTCCCATCACTTGCGTTTTTCAAATCCATGGGAGTGGTACAACTGTTAGCATTTTCCATCTGGAATTTCTCAAGCATATTACTTATTGCTTCTTTTTGAGTAAGTCTGATAATCTTCTGTTGAAAAGAGGTAATTAATAGTTCACTTCCCTATTTTAGTTTTGTTTTAAAGAAAGAGAGTGAGGATCAAAGGCGCGCCATGGCTGCCGCCATATTTAGAAAGTGGCAGTTTTTGCAGATAAGGGTATTTTGGATAAAATGATACCTAGGTCTAGATTTGAACCTGTGACCTCTAGACTCTTTATAGCCTAACGCCTTAACCATTAAGGCGTTACGAAACGATACACGTGACGGGTTTCATAAATATATAAACATTAACGAAACAGCTAATTAACAGCAGACTAACCAAAATGAGCAATTTCTGCATCTAGTTTTTTGTTCCATTGTCGAAGAGCCAGCTTAAGTCCATACAAGGACTTTATGAGCCTGCAGACTTTGCTCTCTTCCCCATTCTCCACGAATCCCTTTGGTTGCCGCATGAAGATTTTTTCCTCTAACTCACCATTGAGAAATGCGATCTTAATATCCATTTGATGAACTTCCATGTCTTCCGCTGCTGCTAGACTGAGGAGAATCCTTGTCATGCCGCATCGTGTTTGTTGCCCGAGCGCACGATATCATGCCCGCACGCGCGATATTTGGTGTGCGCGCACGATGTAATGCACGCACGCGCAATAATTTACATGCACGCACGGTATTTCTCACGCGCGCGCAGTATTTCACACGCACGCGCGGTATTTTGCACGCACGCACGGTATTTTGCACGCACGCGCAGTTTTGTGCATGCACGCGCGATTTGATGCACGCACGTTTGATTTTTGCGTTCGCATGTGCAAGTTTTCGTCGGTTCATTTGTTTATGATGTGAACGCGATTTGCGTTCACATACAATTACATGCATACTAATTCCGTGTGCACGTTTTATATGTTTCATTTTGTGCGCAGGTATGCGATTTTCGAATTATGGACGCGAAATATCGTTTGAGCGACGCATCGCGATTTCCGGGGATATTTCGTGCAATATGGTACGTTTCGTACGGTATGTTTTGTTTCGTGCATTTGCACGCGATTTTGGGAGTATTGACGTGAAGTATCGTTTGGAGGCGTATCGCGATTTCCGGGCGACGCTTCGATACATATATTTATTTTAATCGTGAACCCATGTAGGTTCCCGCATACATGTAGTTAGGGAGGGACGGTAAATTTTGTCAGGCGTACGGCAGACAATGTTGGCCGCCTATTGGCCAACATCTTTAGTAGTTTCATGCATGTAAAGTAGACTAGACGTAGGCTAATTTTGCTTAGGCTTAGCGTAGCTCTTACTTAACCTAATTCTCAGACTTAGAGAATATAGCTTTTGGACAAGAATTTTCTTTTGGCAGCGGAGCTTTTCTCTTGCTCTCTCTCTCACCGATTGCCCACGTGTCTTTGTAGAGGTTAGATAGGTTAAGAATATTTCCCCTTTTATTTTTGCCCACGTTTTTAATCCACACGGCCTAAGGCCACGTCCGGAAGGTTTCCCTCCAAACTTGGTCTTTTGGTGGAAGTGTGGAATTGGAGATCGTGGGGGAGCACATCTGTACGTTGCTGTACCTTCCTCAGGCAGCTTGACGGTTTGGTTGTGTGTTTGTGTCTTGTTTGTATTTCGGTTGGCTTGAAAGGAGTGTATTTTTGATCGGATTTGGATTTTCCCGTGTTCCGGTTGGAATATTTCTTGCTTTGTTATCGTAACGGGATAACTCTTGTAGGGAATGTGATAAAGATCACAGAGCCTAGTGGCTACCTCCTGGCTTAGCATTCTTGTCCAAAGCTACACTTTTCAAAATCACATTTTCTCAAAGTCTATTTTAAAAAAAAATAAAAAATTATTAAAAATAAAAAATTTATTTCATAAAAAAATATTACCTTTCATATCCAGTTTTTATTTTTGTTTTTTTCTTTCTATTTTCCTGCCTATTTACCTTTCATTTTCAGTTTTACTTATCAGTTTTGTGTGATAAAATAAATTTCATTATTTTCAATATAAAATCCACCGCTTTTCATTTCTATATTTTCTTCCACCTATTTTTTGATTTGGTTTTTTCTCCTTGTTTTCCCTTTCTACAAGTTTCATTCTACTTTCTTTCTATTTTTGCTTTCGATTTCAGTTTTGCATTGGGAAAACATATTATAGAAATAATTTTATTTTATATAAAAAAAAAAAACATTTTGTTTTTGTTTTTTGTTTTATTCTTTCTTGCTTACAATCCTTGTCCTTGTATATTGTTGCCACTCTATTTCTAGTCTGCAGATTTAGGTCTGATTTTTGTCAGATTTTTAGGGTTAATCTGCGGAATTAGGGTTTGGTCGCAGATTTAGGGTTTGGGCCGCAGATTTAGGGTTTGGGCGGATTTAGGGTTTATTTTTTGGAATTCTTAACCCTAGGTCAGCATATTACCATCCCTTGGTCGCAGATTTTTGATTTTTGCAGCGTGGTATTAGGGTTTGGGAAACCTTTTTGCCCAATTTTACCGTACTTTTTGTTTTATTTTGACCTTTTCTCAATCTTTCTTATCTTTCTTTCCTTTAGTGCAACTTCTTTTGCTGGCTAGTTGATGTTTGGTTTGTGGTGGATTTGATACTCTCTTTCTGTATCATTTGCCAAATTTAATCATTCATAAAACCTAGCAAAGTAAAAAAATATATTCATATATATTTGATTTGTACGAATTATAACATATAATTATCATTGCTTTATAGTTGGGTATAGCGTGGCATAGCGCTGATACGCATACCCTAGCAGGATACTAATTGCCTGGGTGTTTAGTGGTGGTCCTGGGTACGATTATTCGGAACCGAGGCGGGTCACGTTCCTAAGGACCCTGCAAAATCCGACTTGCTTCAACCAAGTCCGGTTCACTTTTAGTACTCACCAGAGTATTAAAAGTGTTTGTAAGTATCCCGATGCCTTGCGGGTACAAGAGCGTCACGATATAGTGTGGACACTCGTGTAGAGGGATCGGTGTGGATTGGTTCTATTACGAACCTTTCTTTTTGAGCATTTGCATTCTCCTTATTTTCCTTGCATGCTATCTGGCCGTGAGTGGCCTTGAGGTTTCGTGTGACTATCTGGATTGGATTTCCTTTTATAGATCTTGCCGTGGGTGGCACTGTTTAGACACTTTTCCGTCTGTGCCGCTGTAGATCTGCACCGGAAGGTGCTTGGATAGTGCTCTGTTTGTTTTTATAGATCTGGCCCTTCGGCCTTGCCCCATTGTTTGCAGGGTAGAGGTTTTGGTATTCCGGCTTTTTGCTAGATCTAACCACCGGGTCTTGCTAGAGACTTCGTGTGTTCACTTATTTTGTGTGGATTGGCCTGTCACTTGACGCACCTCGGTTAGGTCGTTTTGAAATTTCCAGTCATAATCGAGGGTTTTCTCTTTGTTTATGCCCACGGATTGGGATAACTTACGTTATCAATCCGGATCTACCCGCGGCGGGACAGTTTTCCGTCCACCGCAGTTAGATCTTTCTAGTTTCTCCGAGTCTACGGACGCACCAGTTTCGGTTGCGGCCCCTAGATCTCCGTCAGTTCGGTCAGTATTGACCACAGTCTCATCATTATCGTCAGTTTCCTCTAGGTCATCCCTAGATAGAACCGAAGGAGACTTTTCAGAGGAAATCTTTTCCCATCCTCTCACATTTCCGTTTTCGGTTGGTCCAAATTTGGAACCACTAGTGCATTCTTCCTTTGACGACATGGCTTCCTCTTCAGAGGGGGGCATGGAGAAAATTCAATTTTGTTTTTCAGGGATGAAGGATACCATGTCTTTATCCCATTTCCGTATGCTCTATAATACCGAAATGCGTGATTTGGCATTTCGCTATCAAGATCGATTTGATCTTCGTGTGGCATTTTCTCTTCTTGGCCGGTACCTCAGAGGTTCGGCCCTTACATTATATTCCCGCAAGTATGATGCGATACTCGCGATGACAGAATTTTCCCCTCCTTTTGCTGGTACACCCGAGGTCATAGGTCAAGCGGATGTTCCATACCAGGCCGCTTTTTCCGAGGTCTTAGATGCCCAAGGTGTTGTCCTAATTCCTGCAGTACCAGAAATTCCTCGTCAATACGCTGTGGCCGCTCGTGCTGCTGTCCCAGCACGCCCAGGGATGATAATTCCATTGCGGGATCCATTATCTGTTATGTTCGATTTCTTAGAAGCCGAGTATCGGATGCAAAACCCCGATCAGGTGAAAGAATTGATGAATTTCACGCGTAAACCAAGAGAAACTGCCCCTGCTTTACGTGCTCGCATGGAGACTTTGCGAGAAGCTTTACCGGACCTAATATCCGATGCGGAAGCTGCTCAAAAATTTGTTGGACAGTTTCCAGATCAATCGAAACATTTAATATAAAGTCATCTCACTCGGACTTACGGTATGAAATTTACATTTGATCAAGCCGCTCAATATGCGGTAGAATATGAGATGCAATCATGTTGGTGGGAAGCTCATGATCGTTTGAAAGTCGCTTCCCCACTTTCTCCACCTAGCAGCCCATGGCCCAACAATAGGCCTCCAAAGACGCCAGCCTTGGGAAACCCGCCATTTAATTCCGGAGACCGATTTTGTTTTCGATGTGGAAACACGGGGCATGATGCCCGCATGTGCCCAGATAAGTCGGCCACATGTACCCATTGCCAACAGAAGGGACATTACGTCCACCGCTATCATGTTAAGGACCCTAATTTTTGGTATCACAATCAGATTCAGAACGGTGGAATTCCTGCCCGTTCTGCCAAGCTTGTCACTCCTCCTACAGAGACCGAGAGAGAGGCGACTCCGCCTAAGATCTCTCGACGAGAGAGGGAAAAGGCCGAGTTACAACTCATGATTGCCGCCATGATGAAGGAGCAATTTGCTGCCTTCATGGCCGAAATGAAACCCCAGTTCACAAGAATGGCAAGGATAGTCGTCCACATGCCATCGTTGGCCGGCCGAATCCTTCGGGATTCTATTGTCCAACAATGGGCATCTACCTTTGATAAAGGCTCGCCTGATCACAATCGGGACGGTAAATTACAGAATTCCCGTATTCCACTTTCTTTCGAGAAAGTATCTCTCTCTCCTCTACCCGACACAACTTCTTCCATAGTGGCTGAAGCTCTCACCATTCTCGATAATACCATACAGGATGCACATCGAGTCAAGGAAAGGCTAAGCATCCTTTCTGCATGATTGATGAGGCCCCCAGGGCCTCTCCCTTTCCTAATGAGGTTCCCAAAGCCTCTCCCCTTGTTGACGAGTTCGCTGCAGCCGCCGCTTTGAGGGCGTTGCAACTGAACCGTAGTCTTTCTGTTATTCAGCCGGTTACCGCGGATGAGCGCCGTGACCTTGATCCTCACATCAGTTTCCTGGACAATTCTCGAATGTCCTTCTCCGTTAATGGTGTTTCTCCTTCTCTCCCTCTCATGGACACCGGAGCCAAACCCGTGATCCTTGGATCCGGATTTGCGCTCAAGCTTGGTCTGACAGCAGACAAGCTCCAAGCCACGTCTACTCGGCTTCTTACTTCAGCCGGTACCACGGAGTCGGTGCTTGGAATTACCAAGGACCCGCTTGTCTTTCGGTTTCACAACGGAACCGAGAGTGAGTCCGTAGAGGTTTCTGTCCGAACATTGGTCACCAAATCCAAAGACTACGAATGCTTAGTGGGACCGGATGTTATCTTCCGAATCGGTGGGGGAGTAGATATGCATGATCAGACCTTCTCCTACCGTCCCTCTAATTTTCCGGGACGCAAAATCTGCCTCCCTCTTGTCTCTGCTCGCAAGCCGTTGCCCACTATGGCACATTTGGCTTCCGCTCTCCCTGCATTTTCCAGTAACGAACTTCGGGAAGACAATGGCGACTCTTTTTTCTCGGAAAGGATCCATACCATCAACACCGAGGTTTTTCCACACATTCTCAATGTGGTGGATAGTGATACTAATGGGGTGTTGAGTTCGCAGAGTATTTATGCATGTACAGGTGGTGATCAACGGTTCCACATGGAGTGCCTCTCTTCTCCATTATCTTTCAACCCGGCTGACCATTGCTACCTCCGTATCTGTCTCACGCCCTCAGCTGTGTTGACCAGCTCCTCCACAGGCTAAGGAGCTGGGGGGGGGAATTATTGGGTTCACTTCACTATAGGGGAGTATTCTTTCCCTTCTCTCTTTGGGTCAATTTCATCTTTATACCTTCTCATGGTGTATATATTTTTCTGACTTTTCATATTTATGTCCGTTGTTGTGTATGTTTGTGAGCATGACTTTGCTGGTTGTGATGCATGTTTGCTTGCTATCTTCTCATGCACGACAGCTGTCATGCCGCATCGTGTCGGCTGCTCGCTCGCATGTTATCATGCACGCACGCGCGGTATTCTGCACGCACGCGCAGTGTTTCTCACGCACGCGCAGTATTTTTCACGCACGCGCGGTATTCTGCACGCACGCGCGGTATTTTGTATGCACGCGCAGTTTAAGGCACGCGCGCGCGGTTTTATGCATGCACGCGCGGTTTTATGCATGCACGCACGATTTTGGCACGCGCGCATCATTTTCGTTGCACGTGCAATTTAATTCCGATTCATATTTTCAGTTTTTCTTTGAAAGGTACTAATTTCGTGCGATATGTTTTATTTCGTGCGTAGGTACACGATTTTCAAAGTTGGATGCGAAACATCGTTTGGGCGACGTGACGCGATTTCGAGTATTTCGTGCTAGACCTTTTATTCCGTGCGGTATGCTTCGATTCGTGCGTATGCACGCGATTTCGTAGTATGTACGCGGAGTATCGTTTGGAGGCGCATCGCGATTTCCGGGCGACGCTTCGATACACTATCTATTTATTCAAGTCGCGAACCCATGTAGGTTCGCGCGCACATGTAGTTAGGGAGGGTTTTTACCCTCGGACAGTGGATTTTGTCAGGCGTACGGCAGACGATGTTGGCCGCCTATTGGCCAGCATCTAAAGTAGTTTCATGCATGTAAAGTAGACTAGACGTAGGCTAATTTTGCTTAGGCCTAGCGCAGCTCTTACTTAGCCTAATTCTCAGACTTAGAGAAGAATTATTGGGTTCACTTCACTATAGGGGAGTATTCTTTCCCTTCTCTCTTTGGGTCAATTTCATCTTTATACCTTCTCATGGTGTATATATTTTTCTGACTTTTCATATTTATGTCCGTTGTTGTGTATGTTTGTGAGCATGACTTTGCTGGTTGTGATGCATGTTTGCTTGCTATCTTCTCATGCACGACAGTTGCTTGACTGTAGTTCTTCATTTCTTGCAGCCTTGTCTTCTGTGTGACATGGCCCTTCTCAGACTTTCCTTGGCAGAATGCAAGTCCCGCAAAATTCGATGTTTTCTGTCTCTAAGCGTGGATCTTTCAAACCAATCTGATCTATTGTTCGGTTTGCTGCCGATGCAACATTTGCAGGAATCAGTCGTGTTGGCTTCTTGAGCTCAACTCTCGGACTTCTCTTATCACAGGCAGCTCTGGCCTTGCAACTCCTTCACTCAGTGTTAACTTCAAACTTGCTAAGGGCACTGTTAACTTCGAACTTGCTAAGGGCACCCAGTGGTGGGCCCATAACCTATTGGGTTGGGTCCAGCACACCGGCCTATGGCCTCAAGCGAATGTAGCAATAACTCAACCATACACCACAAAGGTGTCCTATTTAGCAAGTCACAAAGGTAGATAGGAGATGGGAGAGGGAATAGATAGAAGAATAGAATGGTAGGCAGCGGGCCTATGGCCTCAAGCAAATGTAGCAATAACTCAACCATACACCACAAAGGTGTCCTATTTAGCAAGTCACAAAGGTAGATAGGAGATGGGAGAGAGAATAGATAGAAGAATAGAATGGTAGGCAGGTTTAGAACAGGTTGTAGAATTTCATTAATAGAAAAAGCAATGTACAAATGTCCAAAGGACTTTCTATCGCATAAAGCTGTAATTGTCCTCCAAAGTTCCTAAAACATCTACCTCTATGAACAATGGTTTCTTCTGATGATTATAATGGTTATGTGAGATAAATTCCTATTACATTTGTCTGTTATTTACCAGAGAGCTTCTGTACAAAAGGTCAACTTTGACCCTCCATAACTTACTGCTCAGGGGAGCAAATTCAGAGATTCTTTTTGCTATCGACTCAGGGGAGTCTTGCCTTCACAGGGGTGCAGGTGGTCAAGGTTTTTGTCTGCCAGGGTGGCAGTTATTTTTGCTGAAACACAAAGGGGTCAGGATTATCCTAGAGGCTTCTTGGAAGCTGTCTACTCTGAGGACTTATGGAGGTCTCAGAGTTACAAAATGTATCGCCTGAACTTGCAAAAACCAACACTTCCACTCGAGGTCGGCGCGATACTTGTGGTACGATCCACTCGATGTCCTCTCGATATTTTGAAGTCGCACTCTCGCAAATGTACTTCCGATCTGGTATGTATTTATCTCCCACGTACACGTGTGGTGATTCCAAGTCAGGAAGATTTCTGACTTGTACAGATTTATGTCTTTTCTGAGACATAATCATGTGGGGACCATCTGTGGTCCTCAAATTGCTGGACGTATTTATTTGACCAATGGTGGCGCGTTTGGCGCTCGAGGTACTTGCGGTGCTGGCGGCCTCATCCTCTGCAAACAATCCTGCAAAAATCGAAACGTTAATCTTGCCCGTACACCTGTACTTTTGAAATTTTGTGACCTTCGTTCGATCGATGTCGTCGTTGAATAAGTTTCGTCGCGAACCAATAATAGTGTTACAATTCGTCGTAGGAGTTACATGTACTCGTTCGCATATCAATCCACTTCTGCGCCGTTCAATTTCAATTTTTGCGGTGCACATGTTGTTTCGGTAATTTCCAATGTACGCCTTTGTCGCTTTGCGCCGTCGCCGCTTTTCACAAAATGTACCTGTTGTACTTTTACCTGGACCCTTGTCGTCTCTATATATTTGGAGACGCTTCTAACCTCCAGTACTTTTCTCCTTTAGAATTTCTCCAGTCAAATTCTTTCTAGGGTTTCCTTCTAAGTCACTGTCTCCTCTTTTACTTGGAGATTTCTGAGCAATGATGGTGGAAGCTCCTTCTACTAGTGGACTTCCCTTCTTTGACGGTCTAATGATGGACTTGGCTCTTGGCCGACTTCCTATTCTTTGACCGCTCGATTGGATGAATGGTAAGTTTCCATTCGTCCCTCTTTCACAGTTTTTGTGAGTTTTTCCAAAGATGTGTGAATCATTTCTGTTTTGGACCCTAGTGACCTCTATTGTTTTCGTCCCCTTTTTATCCTTGCATTTCATTGTGAGGAAACTTACTTTTTCTATCTCTTCCTCTAACGCTCTTTTTTCGTTTGTGGCAGAATCGTTCTCCTCCACATTTGAGACTCTCTCATATGCTACGGATGTAAGTCGAGCACTTGTGGCATGAGTTGGAGCCTTGGGGTATTCCTCAGATTGGAGATGGTTCTGACTTACAGGGAGATCGATCGTTGCTTCCTCCATTCGGCAAGATAATTTCGGTGAGTGTTCCCTTTCGGCTTTGCTCCCAATATCGTTGATGATTCTCAAATCTTTTTTGTTTGATCTGTTGTGACTAGGTTGCAGTATATCTCCCTTTACTTGCTTGTCATTGACCTTCATCCTCCTCTTGTATCCATGTTTTCCCCTTTTGGCTGAATTTCTTTTTCCACTTGTTTTCACTGTTTGAGTGACGTATTTGTTTCTATTTTGCAGGAAGACGTCGTTGTCTTCTCTACCTTGGTCGACATCTTGAGCTGATCCTATGTGACCGATCATTGTAACCTTGTGGTTACCTCCGATTTGATTTCTCCTCATGCCTCTCCGTACCTCATTCGCACTTGATGCTTGGTGAGTTTCCACGCTTTCGCTTATGAGGGTTTCTCTCTGAGTTGTTTCCCGTGTGTCAACTTCTTCGAGCTTTCTTTTTCCTTTTCTGCTACCAATTTTTGCAGCTTGCCATGATTTATCTTCATCAGATGTCCATTTTATTTTTTGCCCCCTTGTTACTTATGACAGTCTAATATTTTTGAATTGCTTACCAGACGATTGACTAATTTGAATTTGGCATCTCGTGTTGTTGCAGGTCTGCAGATTCTAATTTTTCGGATTCCGCACGAGAATCCTCAAGTGGAGGTGAGGGTGGCGGAATTTGTTGATGCCTCTGATCTGGTGGAGCCATCTCTCCTTTTTCGCTGAACAACAACTCCTTTTTATGTGAGTTGATTTCATTCCCCTTCTCTCTTTTCCTCCCACTGTCTCTATGCACATCATGAACTTCATTCAATGACAGTCATTGATGTCTCCTGCTGAGCAAAGGCTGCTCAGTTTTGTTTTCTCTATCATGTTTCGTATGATTCATAGCCTGTCTCTCCTTTCTATATGTGGTTTGCTAAAGTCTTTCTGATGCGATTTTGAACCCTCTTGTTTCTCTTTGCAGATCGCCTGTGATCATTCTGATCTGACGGGGTTTGTCTCAGATCGCCTGTGATCATTCTGATCTGACGCGGTTTGTCTCTCTTGCGGATACCTCTGATATCGGCGTTGCTGGCGGTCTTCTCACTCTGTGCAACCTTACGTTCTATCTTCTCCTCACTCTTTTTGTAAGTTTGTCCTGAGGTGGACACAACTCTGGTCTCTTTATAATATCTCCTGGTTAGTTTGTGAAGACTTGTGCCATCATTGATTGCAGTTGCGTGATCTAGGCTTTTGTTGCATTCATTGCCGATACAGCTTTGCATAGTTTTCTTGACCCCCTCCTTTGTGTGCTCTGTGCACACCATGACTTGATGCTCTTCTTCATTGTGGTAGAGGGTTGCATCTCGGTTGTCACTCGGCAAACAACTCTGCAGATGCATTCGCGCAGTTGTCATAATTCTTGTCGTGGAGCCACGTTTTGCGTTGTTCGACTTGCTTGTCGACGTTGCCTCAACCACCTCAGCCTGTGTTCGCGGCGCCAGCTCCTTCCATACCAACGTGGTAAGTGTGGTAGTAGACTGAGTTGATGACTGTTGTTGTCTAGTGGGCATCTTAGCCCCATAAGAAATGATTGATAGACATAGAATGTGTTTGAGTTTGTTGTGGAAGAGCTTCTTGAATCTACTTGTAAGTTGAGCATTCGTCTTTGAGCTTTCTCTCCCTTCATCCCTTTGCATACTCCTGTCAATTAACCACTTGGAATCTGTTGTGTCATGCCGCATCGTGTCGGCTGCTCGCTCGCATGTTATCATGCACGCACGCGCGGTATTCTGCACGCACGCGCA
This sequence comes from Zygnema cylindricum, assembly GCA_037447655.1. Classification (NCBI taxonomy): domain Eukaryota; kingdom Viridiplantae; phylum Streptophyta; class Zygnematophyceae; order Zygnematales; family Zygnemataceae; genus Zygnema; species Zygnema cylindricum. The sequence goes on from JBBHKE010003281.1 coordinate 123,851, forward strand.
GTGTTTCTCACGCACGCGCAGTATTTCTCACGCACGCGCGGTATTCTGCACGCACGTGCGGTATTTTGTATGCACGCGCAGTTTAAGGCACGCGCGCGCGGTTTTATGCATGCACGCGCGGTTTTATGCATGCACGCACGATTTTGGCACGCGCGCATCATTTTCGTTGCACGTGCAATTTAATTCCGATTCATATTTTCAGTTTTTCTTTGAAAGGTACTAATTTCGTGCGATATGTTTTATTTCGTGCGTAGGTACACGATTTTCAAAGTTGGATGCGAAACATCGTTTGGGCGACGTGACGCGATTTCGAGTATTTCGTGCTAGACCTTTTATTCCGTGCGGTATGCTTCGATTCGTGCGTATGCACGCGATTTCGTAGTATGTACGCGGAGTATCGTTTGGAGGCGCATCGCGATTTCCGGGCGACGCTTCGATACACTATCTATTTATTCAAGTCGCGAACCCATGTAGGTTCGCGCGCACATGTAGTTAGGGAGGGTTTTTACCCTCGGACAGTGGATTTTGTCAGGCGTACGGCAGACGATGTTGGCCGCCTATTGGCCAGCATCTAAAGTAGTTTCATGCATGTAAAGTAGACTAGACGTAGGCTAATTTTGCTTAGGCCTAGCGCAGCTCTTACTTAGCCTAATTCTCAGACTTAGAGAATTTAGCTTTTGGACAAGAATTTTCTCTTGGCAGCGGAGCTTTTCTCTTGCTCTCTCTCTCACCGATTGCCCACGTGTCTTTCTTCTCCTTGCTTGCTAGCTGTAGAGGCTAGATAGGTTAAGAACATTTCCCCTTTTATTTCTGCCCACGTTTTTAATCCACACGGCCTAAGGCCACGTCCGGAAGGTTTCCCTCCAAAGTTTGTCTTTTGGTGGAAGTGTGGAATTGGAGATCGTGGGGGAGCACATCTGGACCTTGTTGTGCCTTCCTCGGGCAGCTTGACGGTTTGGTTGGGTGTTTGTGTCTTGTTTGTATTTCGGTTGGCTTGAAAGGAGTGTATTTTTGATCGGATTTGGATTTTCCTTGTTTTTGGTTGGAATTATTTATTTTGCTTCGTTGCTTTCGTACGAGATAACTCTTGTAAAGAATACGTTGAAGACCCAAGAGCCTAGTGGCTACCTTGTGGCTTAGTATTCTTGTCCAAAAGCTCCACTTTTTAAGCTCACATTTTCTAAAAGTCTATTTTTTTAATATTAAATTATTAAAAATATAAATTTTATTTCATTAAAAAAAATATTACCTTTCACATCCGGTTTTTGTTCTTGTTTTTGTCTTTCTATTTTCCTGCCTATTTACCTTTCATTTTCAGTTTTACTTCTCAGTTTTGTGTGATAAAATAAATCGAAGGAAAAAAATATAAAACTTAAATTATTTTCAATAGAAAATCTATTTTTTTCATTTCTAGATTTTCTTCCACCTATTTTTGAGTTGGTTTTTTCCTTTTGACTTTGCTTTATTTTTCTACAAGCTTCATTCTACTTTCTCTTTATTATTGCTTTTGCTTTCAGTTTTGCCTTTGAAGAAAATATTATAAAAATAAATAAATTTATTAATTTTATTTTATAAAAAAAAAAAAAAAAAAAAAAACATTTTGTTTTGTTCTTTTTCTTTCTTTCTTGCAATCTTTTCTTTCTATCTTGTTGCCACTCTATTTCTAGTCTGCAGATTTAGGTCTGATTTTGTGTCAGATTTTTAGGGTTAATCTGCGGAATTAGGGTTTGGCCGCAGATTTAGGGTTTGGGCCGCAGATTTAGGGTTTGGGCGGATTTAGGGTTTATTTTTTGGAATTCTTAACCCTAGGTCAGCATATTACCATCCCTTGGTCGCAGATTTTTGATTTTTGCAGCGTGGTATTAGGGTTTGAGAAACCTTTTTGCCCAATTTTACCTTATTTTGTGTTTTATTTTGAACTTTTCTGAATATTTCTTATCTTTCTTTCCTTTAGTGCAACTTCCTTTGCTGTCTAGTTGATGTTTGGTTTGTGGTGGATTTTATATTCTCTTTCTTTATCCTTTGCCAAATCTAATCATTCATAAAACCTAGCAAAGTAAAAATATATATTCATATATATTAAATTTGCACGAATTATAACATATAATTATCATTGCTTTATAGTTGGGTATAGCGTGGCATAGCGCTGATACGCATACCCTAGCAGGATACTAATTGCCTGGGTGTTTAGTGGTGGTCCTGGGTACGACTATTCGGAACCGAGGCGGATCACGTTCCTGAGGACTCTGCAAAATCCGACTTGCTTCAACCAAGTCCGGTTCACTTTTAATACTCACCAGAGTATTAAAGGTGTTTGTAAGTATTACGATGCCTTTTGGGTGCAGGAGCGTTACGATATAGTGTCGACACTCGTGTAGGGGATCGGTGTGGATTGGTTCTATTACGAACCTTTCTTTTTGAGCATTTGCATTCTCCTTGCTTTCTTTGCATGCTATCTGGCCGTGAGTGGCCTTGAGTTTCCCTGTGATTATCTGGATTGGTGTTTATTTTTATAGATCTTGCCGTGGGTGGCACTGTTTAGACAATTTTCTGTCTGTGCCGCTGTAGATCTGCACCGAAAGGTGCCTGGATAGTTCTGTGTTTGTTTTTATAGATCTGGCCTTTCGGCCTTGCCCATTGTTTGCAGGGTAGAGGTTTTGGTATTCCGGCTTCTTGCTAGATCTGACCACCGGGTCTTGATAGAGACTTCGTGTGTTAGCTTGTCTTGTGTGGTTTGGCCTTCCATTTGACGCACCTCGATTAGGTCGTTCCGTTCTTTCCTAGTCGTAATCGAGGGTTTTCTCTTCGTTTATGCCCACGGATTGGGATAACTTACAATATCAATCCAGATCTACCCGCGGCGGGACAATTTTCCGTCCAACGCAGTAAGACCTTTCCAGTTTCTTTGAGTCTACGGACGCACCTGTTTCGGTTGCGGCCTCTAGATCTCCGTCTGTTTGGTCAATATTGACCACAGTCTCATCATTATCCTCAGTTTTTTCTAGGTCATCCCTAGATAAAACCGAAAGAGACTTTTCAGAGGAAATCTTTTTCCATCCTCTCACATCATTTCCGTTTTCGGTCGGTCCAAATTTGGAACCACTAGTGCATTCTTCCTTTGACAACATGGCTTCCTCTTCAGAGGAGGGCATGGGGAAAATGTAATTTTGCTTTTCAGGGATGAAGGATACCATGTCTTTATCCCATTTCCGTATGCTTTATGATACCGAAATGCGTGATTTGGCATTTCGATATCAAGATCGATTTGATCTTCGTGTGGCATTTTCTCTTCTTGGTTGGTACCTCAGAGGTTCGGCCCTTACATTATATTCCCGCAAGTATGATGCTATACTCGCGATGAGAGAATTTTCCCCTTCTTTTCCTGGTACACCCGAGGTCATAGGTCAAGCGGATATTCCATTCTAGGCCACTTTTCTCGAGGTCTTAGATGCTCAAGGTGTTGTCCTAATTCCCGCAGTCCTAGAAATTCCGCGCCAATATGCTGTGGCCGCTCGTGCTGCTGTCCCTGCACGACCAGGGATGATAATTCTGTTGCGAGATCCACTATCTGTTATGTTCGATTTCTTAAAAGCCGAGTATCGAATGCAAAACCCCGATCAGGTGAAAGAATTGATGAATTTCACGCGTAAACTAGGAGAAACCGTGCCTGCTTTACGTGCTCGCATGGAGACTTTGCGAGAAGCTTTACCGGACCTAATGTCCGATGCGGAAGCTGTTCAAAAATTTGTTAGACAATTTCCAGATTAATCGAAACGTTTTATACAAAGTCATCTCACTCAGACTTACGGTCTGAAATTTACATTTGATCAAGCAGCTCAATATGCGGTAGAATATGAGATGCAATCATGTAGGTGGGAAGCTCATGATCGTTCGGAAGTCGCTTCCCCACTTTCTCCACCTAGTAGCCCATGGCCCAACAATAGGCCTCCAAAGACGCCGGCCATGGGAAATCCGCCATTTAATTCCGGAGACTGATTGTGTTTCCGATGTGGAAACACGGGACATGATGCCCGCATGTGCCTAGATAAGTTGGCCACATGCACCCATTGCAACCAAAAGGGACATTATGTCCACCGTTGCCATGTTAAGAATCCTAATTTTTCGTATCACAATCAGATTCACAACGGTGGAATTCTTGCCCGTTCTGCCAAGCCGGTCACTCCTCCTTCCGAGACAGAGAAAGAGGCGACTCCGCCTAAGACCTCTCGCACAGAGAGGGAAAAGGCCGAGTTACAAGTCATGATGGCCGCCATGATGAAGGAACAATTTGCCGCCTTCATGGCCGAAATGAGACCCCAATTCACGGGGATGGCAAAGACAATCGTTCACACGCCATCTTTGGTTGGTCGAATCCTCCGTGATTCCACTATCCAACAACGGGCAGCCACTTTCGATAAGGGATCCCCTGATCATAATCGGGACGGTAAATTACAGAATTCCCGTATTCCATTTTCTTTCGAGAAAGAATCTCTCTCTCCTCTACCGGACACAGCTTCCTCCATTGTGGCTGAAGCTCTCACCATTCTGGATAGTACCATACATGATGCACATCGAGTCAATGAACGGCTAAGCATCCTTTCTGCCATGATTGATGAGGCCCCCAGGGCCTCTCCCTTTCCTAATGAGGTTCCCAAAGCCTCTCCCCTTGTTGACGAGTTCGCTGCAGCCGCCGCTTTGAGGGCGTTGCAACTTAACCGTAGTCTTTCCGTTATTCAGCCGGTTACTGCGGATGAGCGCCGTGACCTTGACCCTCACATCAGTTTCCTGGACAATTCTCGAATGTCCTTCTCCGTTAATGGTGTTTTTCCTTCTCTTCCTCTCATGGACACTGGAGCCAAACCCGTGATCCTTGGATCCGGATTTGCGCTCAAGCTTGGTCTGACAGCAGACAAGCTCCAAGCCACGTCTACTCGGCTTCTTACTTCAGCCGGTACCACGGAGTCGGTGCTTGGAATTACCAAGGACCCGCTTGTCTTTCGGTTTCACAACGGAACCGAGAGTGAGTCCGTAGAGGTTTCTGTCCGAGCATTGGTCACCAAATCCAACGACTACGAATGCTTAGTGGGACAGGATGTTATCTTCCGAATCGGTGGAGGAGTAGATATGCATGATCAGACCTTCTCCTACCGTCCCTCTAATTTTCCCGGTCGCAAAATCTGCCTCCCTCTTGTCTCTGCTCGCAAGCCGTTGCCCACTATGGCACATTTGGCTTCCGCTCTCCCTGCATTTTCCAGTAACGAACTTCGGGAAGAAAATGGCGACTCGTTTTTCTCGGAAAGGATCCATACCATCAACACCGAGGTTTTTCCACACATTCTCAATGTGGTGGATAGTGATACTAATGGGGTGTTGAGTTCGCAGAGTATTTATGCATGTACAGGTGGTGATCAACGGTTCCACATGGAGTGCCTCTCTTCTCCATTATCTTTCAACCCGGCTGACCATTGCTACCTCCGTATCTGTCTCACGCCCTCAGCTGTGTTGACCAGCTCCTCCACAGGCTAAGGAGCTGGGGGGGGGAATTATTGGGTTCACTTCACTATAGGGGAGTATTCTTTCCCTTCTCTCTTTGGGTCAATTTCATCTTTATACCTTCTCATGGTGTATATATTTTTCTGACTTTTCATATTTATGTCCGTTGTTGTGTATGTTTGTGAGCATGACTTTGCTGGTTGTGATGCATGTTTGCTTGCTATCTTCTCATGCACGACAGCTGTCATGCCGCATCGTGTCGGCTGCTCGCTCGCATGTTATCATGCACGCACGCGCGGTATTCTGCACGCACGCGCAGTGTTTCTCACGCACGCGCAGTATTTCTCACGCACGCGCGGTATTCTGCACGCACGCGCGGTATTTTGTATGCACGCGCAGTTTAAGGCACGCGCGCGCGGTTTTATGCACGCACGCGCGGTTTAATGCATGCACGCACGATTTTCGCACGCATATATAAGTTTCGTTTCACGTGCGGTTTAATTCCGATTCATATTTTTAGGTTTCATTGAGTAGTACTAATTTCGTGCGATATGTTTCATTTCGTGCGTAGGTACACGATTTTCGAAGTTGGACGCGAAACAGCGTTTGGGCGACGTGACGCGATTTCAAGTATTTCGTGCTAGACCTTTTATTTCGTGCGACATGGTTCGTTTCGTGCGTATGCACGCGATTTTGGGAGTATCGACGTGAAGTATCTTTTGGAGGCGTATCGCGATTTCCGGGCGATGCTTCGATACATATATTTATTTAAGTCGCGAACCCATGTAGGTTCGCGCGCATGTAGTTAGGGAGGGTTTTTACCCTCGGACAGTGGATTTTGTCAGGCGTACGGCAGACGATGTTGGCCGCCTATTGGCCAACATCTATAGTAGTTTCATGCATGTAAAGTAGACTAGACGTAGGCTAATTTTGCTTAGGCCTAGTGTAGCTCTTACTTAGCCTAATTCTCAAACTTAGAGAATTTAGCTTTTGGACAAGAATTTTCTCTTGGCAGCGGAGCTTTTCTCTTGCTCTCTCTCTCACCGATTGCCCACGTGTCTTTCTTCTCCTTGCTTGCTAGCTGTAGAGGCTAGATAGGTTAAGAACATTTCCCCTTTTATTTCTGCCCACGTTTTTAATCCACACGGCCTAAGGCCACGTCCGGAAGGTTTCCCTCCAAAGTTTGTCTTTTGGTGGAAGTGTGGAATTGGAGATCGTGGGGGAGCACATCTGGACCTTGCTGTGCCTTCCTCGGGCAGCTTGACGGTTTGGTTGTGTGTTTGTGTCTTGTTTGTATTTCGGTTGGCTTGAAAGGAGTGTATTTTTGATCGGATTTGGATTTTCCCTTGTTCCGGTGGGAATATTTCTTGCTTTGCTGTCGTAACGGGATAACTCTTGTAGAGAATGTGATAAAGACCAGAGAGCCTAGTGGCTACCTCCTGGCTTAGCATTAAATTATTGGGTTCACTTCACTTTAGGGGAGTATTCTTTCCCCTTTTCTCTTTGGGTCATTTTCACCTTTATACCTTTCATGGTGTATTTATTTCTTGTCTTTTCATATTTATGTTCATTTGTATATATGTTTAAGAGCATGAATTTGCTAGATGTGATGCATGTTGGCTTGCTTGCCTCTCATGCACGACAACATGATTAACATGATTAACATGATTATGAACATCATTAACATGATTATGAACATGATTAAGAGTGAGAGTAACAGGGTATTAAGTACACCGTCTTGAAAAAGGGCATTTTTTTTTTTATCTTTTTTGTTCTAGCTGGTTAAAAGGAAGTGAGAATCTAAAAACTAAGGAGCCCATGGCTCCGACCTTGGTAGCCAAGAGGATGACAAGAGAAATATTAGAGGCATCTTTCCAAAAAAAGGTGGACTAACTGGGATTTGATCCTCGGTCCTACAAAGTCTCTACAAGTCATCATAGATGTCGTCCCTATCCAGTTGACGTAAAAGACGTGATACACACCTGGCGCAATATATCAAAAGTAAGAGTTAACGTGACATAAATTCACTCAACGGATGAAACTACATATCACGCATGGAACTAATGAAATATACGGACAGGTAGAACTTTCGGCACTTAGCATATTTGGACAGATGACAATTAAAGTGAACTTTTGATCAAACGGCAAACAATAACGTTCACCACCTAGAATGGATTTTTTGGTGGCTTACGCCAAAAGCATAAGAAAGTGACATGTGGCAACAATTTAAAGGATGCCAGAGGAGAGACGGGCGGAATCTTAGCATCAATTGTGACAAGTGGCACGAAGAGATAGGTGTCGTACATAAGCCGTACATAAAATATGGCGGCTATAGGCGTGTAGTGTACCTTTGTACATATTTGTACGTTCCTGTCGTCCGATAAGTGGAGGGCTTATTAGATAGGTGTTGTGAGTAGGCTTTTAGGACTTTGACATTTTTTTATATACCCTTTCTCCCATAGAGCATATGAAGAGGATTACTTTGAACAACCATAACTATCAGCTCCATTAGGCTTTCTGAGTGATTCTTTTTGCATTAGACTTAGGCGTAAGTCTGAAATCTATAGAGCTATTGGGTTTATCTTGTATGGTGGAGAAGCTGTGCATTATTTGATGGTTTAGGCTTTTTTTATTTAGAAATCATGATGGAAGGGGCACTTTTTGAGAAACACTTATGGGTCATAGTATCGGATCATATTCGGTGCCCGTCATCGAGATCTAGAGGAGCTCGATTCTCTACCACATCCACTTTCACAAGATATACTGCAAGGATCTCGAATTAGGGGGGTAGGAGGATAAGGACGGTGAGATGTCATATAAGGAGAAAAAGGGGAAAAAATGGGAAAGGTAAAGAAAAATTTCGAGTTATACTTGTGACTAGAGGGGTGCCAGTTGGAATCAAAATATAGGAGAATGACAATGAGAAATGGCAAATGAACTGTGGCAAAACACTTCATTCTCATAAGTGTGACAAAGGAGACTGAAGATGATGGAGAGACCATTGTCATGGATAGAGAAAAGGGGAAGGAGAAATCAAAAACGGTGACAAGAAAGCTAAACTAACATCGGTTGAACTCAAAAAAGAAGAGAATGACACTAGATTCGGAACTACCAAAACATGGTCGCAAAACACTTCATTTTAAGCAGCCTCACCAAACAAATTGCACCCTCTCTTATAAATTTAACTAAGTCTACAAATATATGGATGTGTCTTGTGAATACATATAAGAGTGAATTTATTTAGCAGGAACAACAAGCAAATAAAAAATAGGTGCCTATGTGATAAGGGATCAAGGATGATAAATTTTTGCAATGAGCTTACTCGATTATTTGTGAACTTAAGAGTGTAGGAAAAATGAAAAGCCAAAATTCAACAATCGGTTCATAACACTCCTAGATGAATATGAAAACATTGCAAACAAGGTTCATGACTTGACAGCCGATGGAAATGCATTTGTTGGGATAATTTTGGTTAAGGAGAACATTATAAAGCTTCGACGAGGAAGTCATGATATCAAAGCTATCAGCAGAGATGGATTGGAAGAGTTGAGATGCAAAAGGACCTTACAAAAATTTTGGCGGAGGGGGAAGAGGAGGTCAATCTGATGGACTTAGAATGGGGCATCCAAAAGAAGTATGTCATTTTTGTAACAAACACGGGTGATCCAAAAACTGAAGAAAATGATAGAAATATCTGGGAATACAAAAACATTATAGAATAACATCTCATACTTAAAAACGGGTCTATGTCCAAAGCTATCACTCTATAAACATAACCAAGTCTTCACAAATGTGGGAAACACTAATTCATATTTATAAAAGTGACACTATATTAAGGTAGCAATTAGTAAAATAGGAAATAAAGGCCTATGTTTTTAAAGGCACTAGTATGATAGAGTTTTGCAATGATATTGCTACGTTTTATGTTGAGGTTGCTAGTGCAGGGTATATAGAATTTGAGGAGAGAAAGATTGACACACTAATCATGAAACTTCCAGATGAGTACGAAAACATAATAAACCGTATGTAGGAAATGGATTACTCCTCATCGACTTCGAGCATTACCATGAGGATGATTCTTATAATGGAAAGAACTTTGGAGCTCTGTAAGGGAAGTGACAGGGTGAATGCACATAAAGCTGGTGGTGACTGACGGAAGCATGATTAGAGGATAAAAGATAAAAATAAGCCTTAACGGAACTTCTGTGGAAAGAGAGGAAGATAAAAGGAAAGAGAACTTTGAAAGGAGGGGTTTACTTCTTTTGTAGGGAACCAGGTAACTATATGGCGGAATGTCCTTGTTTGGAAAAGATTAAAAATTGGAATGTGAATGAGGAGGAAAAAGGGGAAGAGAAGAAACAGGATGAAGATACTTCGGAGCTTCTCCATAACGGTAGTATAGGGAAGAGAGAAAAGCACACAAAAATTCCACGAAAGTAACTGTGTGCTTTTAGAGGTATAAGGGAAGTAAAGGGAGAGGAGATACTTAATGGAGTTAACCATGATGAGGATGTCATGGAGTGTAGACTGTATGACTTAGAAATGAGAAAGTCAAATCTAAGATCCATGATTGAAAAGGGGAAAAATCAAAACAATGAAGATATTTTCATAAATATTTTTGAGATAGAAAATTTTGCGAAAAGGAAGACTTCAACGGATTCCAAGGAAAAGGGAAAAGAAAATTTAAAGGGGGCTTCAAAGAAAAGGGGAGAAGAGGAACTATTAATGAAAGGTTTAGGGCAGAAGAAATATTCTTTGGGAATCAAAATGAAATGTGATAGTGAAAATACTTATATGGATCTGAAACGGGGAAATGGGTAAAAATCAGAAAAAAAGGGTTATTATCATAGATAATCATTTAAAAGGAGAAGATGTGTGAGTTATGAAAACTTTAATAGGGACTAATGATTTTTGGGAAAATTCGGGCGAAGATGAATTTGACATCACTACTTGGTGTGATATCGCTTATGAAGATGTACCTGTAAAAGGGTTATCATCTGGGTATGTGTTGCAGATTGGGGATGGGGCTGGCTGTTGGAACAGCAAGAGGGAAATTTGATTTTGTGTGGATGAAAAAGAGATGAGGTGGAAAAAGTCTTTGCTCGGATTTATGAAAAGTGGCATGCTAAATAAAACGTGTGATCAACAAGATGCAATGTTAAATTCAGCTCAAGTAAATCACTTTTTTAAATATGAGGGTAGTGACCGATTTATGAGGAGAAAAGAAAAAATAATAAAAAAAATAAAAAAATAAAAATTTGGTAAGGGTTGAGAGTAAAGTGGATTAGAAAATAAGGGGAGTGTTGAAATGTATGTATTTTCTACGTATGTATTGTGTAGAAAATAATATTTTTCTTTCGATATTTTTCTAGGTTGAAATAGAAAAGAAGCAAAAGCAATTTGCCTCTAACTCCTCTCTCTAACCCCAACACTTGCAGTAGTCAATAAAGGCTAGTGAAGGAGCAAGAGTCATGGTTGCCTAAGCTTTCTAGAGAGACAAGTAGCAAAATTTGGGTAGATTCACCAAAAGGGATTTGATCTTGGTACCTACCGTCCGTCAAATCACCCGTAGCCGTTAGCTTTATCTTATTGTTAAGGCTCTATGCTGGGATATATAGGGTACAAGAGTTATTTAAATAGTTACACATAGACATTTTCTTTTAACTATTGAAACGTACAGTAGAACATAGAACTAGTTGAGAAATATAATACCGCACGAAATAAATGGTGCATACATTTATTTTCAGCGGCTCATTTTAAACACCAATCTAATCGGACGACTGTGGTAAGCGTTGACGTCGCGGGAAGGACATGTTGTTCCACGACCACTGGAGCAAATAGAGCAGCAGCAGTAGTAGTAGAAGTAGACATATTTCAACACAGAAGCTTACCAAGAATCCTATCAAACAGCTGCTTTCTAAAGCTCAATTAAGTTACCACAATGGTCCAAAACTGCTTCAAACTATACCACAATATAGTGTATCACAAAGTATGACAACTCCCAGAGTTTCATCACAATTGATCAAACATACACCAAGATATGCAACTCAGAAGTTTCCTAAAAACAGTGTGCAGATTACACAATCTGGAAGTCTGGATACAAAATACATTCTAAGTCCTAACTCTTATACTCTTGTGAGTATCTAATTTTGGTTTTCCTATTACATAGTGATGTACCGCCGATAAAGGTGTCCCCTAAGAGATATGTCCAAAATATTAAACTACCACTGAGATATAATAACTCATAATCACGCTAAAACTAATTTACCACTGTACAACTAATATTACTGAGAATCTTTACTAAGTGTTTGTACAAATAGTCGTCGCCGGCTAGTTACGTTTGTCCGGATATGTCCACTGAGTTGCTCTTAAACTAGCTGTTAGTAAGTCATCTGTGAATTGCGTCGGTTGACTCGATTGTGTTCAATTGTAGCAGCGCAATCCAGTTCCAGATCACATTCGAATATCCGCAGCTTGCAGCAGCTGCGTTGTCCCAGACCAAAAATAGCTGCAGCTACGTTTGTCTTAATGCGTAGCAACTGTGTTGTCTGTTACCAAGATATCCATGGTTGCGTTGTCTTGTTGCGTCGCAGGCTGCGTTCGTCTATACGAACCAAATCAAGAATGAACCGCAGCTGCGCTTGTTTCATCTGCGTCGCCGCTGCAGTGTTTCAATGCTAGTGTCGGTACCATTAAAACATTCAGTGTACTTCAAGTGACGACCCGTGTCCCTATAGATCTATTTTCTCGCCGTCCCATAAATTTATTGAGACTTAAGCTTTCAAAAACCAACACTCCCCTAAAGCTTTAGACTCATTACGCCAACGTAGCTACGATGTCGATTTAGTGCAGCATCGCAGCATAGCAACGTAGCAATTTTAGAAAGTCACCAAGTCCCACGACATCCCCGCTGTCGAACTAGCGCAGCATGGCAGTATAGTAGTGCAACAACTTAGCTATTCACTTAAATCTACTGCATCCCTACAATACTTCAATTTAGGAGCAGGATGAACTTTAGTGAGCATGTGTGCAATCATTTAAGCATTTGGCAAATAACATAATTTAATCACTGTAGAGAACACTTTTTCTCTTACAAATTGTAATCTTACATCCATGTGCTGGCTTTTGAAGTGGTTACTCGGGTTAGAGGGAATGGCAATGGCAGCCGGGTTATCACACTAGATCACCTGTGGACCAACCTGTATGTATCCTAGTTCTTGCAACATGGATTTCACCCATAAGAGTTCTTTGAGGGTCGAGCTTGCTGTCATATATTCAGACTCTATCGTTGATTGTGCCGTGACCTTCTGGAGTTTGCTACTCCAACAGCAAGTCCCGTTCCCAATTTGCAGAACGAATCCCGTGGTGGATTTTCGGCTTGGCATGTCACCATAGGTCGCATCACTCCATGTTTGCAGCTTCACTTCTCCTCCACCTAGTGTGAGTTTGAGGTCTTTGGTTCCTTCCAAGTATCTTAAAACTCTTTTTGTTGCATCACGGTCAGATTCTTTCGGATTCTCTAGACTTTTGCTCAGTACCCCAAGCGGTGCAGCGATGTCCAAACTAGTATAGTTCATGAAATATATTAGACTTCCCACTATCTGTGTGTAAGGTATTAAAGCCATAGTATCATCCTCCCCCGACTCAAAAGTTCCAAAGACAATAACACCCGGTTCTGTTTCTTCCCCTTCTAACTTATGCCGAAACTCCATTGGTGTTACACATCCTTTTGCCCCTCGCATTCCATATTCATCTAACATGTTCCCACTAGCTTCCTTTTAAGTCAATTTTATTAATGTGTTTTTTCTGTCCCTCTCTACCTAGATGCCCAAAATATATTTTGCCTCAGCGAGGTCTTTCATCTCGAATCGTGAGTTTAAAGCAATTTTAACTTTGTTAATTTCTACCATTGATTTGCTAAGTAGTAGTAAATCATTTACATACACCGCACCCATTTGGTGCCAATCGCTTTTCGATCCGGAGGAAGGTCCACAAGCTCTCATGTCTAAGCCTCCATGATCGACTTCATTTCATCGTTTGCCGCCTCCATCCAGTGATTCCGCTCCAGTGATGAGAAGGCTTCCCGGATGGACAGAGGCTCCTCTGAGGTTGCCGAGTAGGCGAAGTGAGAGCTTGCTTGGAGGCGGCTACTAGATCTTCTTCCCCCCAGAAATTTTGAGGCTGAAATTTTCGGATCCCTTGCGTTGCGCTTGTTGCGTAGGTTGCGATCTGTAGGCAGTGACTGCTCTTGGTCCGCTTGTTGCAAAACCCGATTATGTTCCGACTCTAGTGTTAATATTGGTGAATGTTGCAGCAGTCGAACAATATTTTGAATGCAATCTAAAATGACATAATCCTGTACTTTACGCTGCTTCTTCTGCTCTGTCATTTTAAATAAGTCTATCGAGTCTAGTTCATCTTTGACCAATATGTTTCTTGCTAAAAGTATTTTCTTCCTCTCAAAAACAAAGACTCTATAGCCTTTAGAGTGATCATCATACCCTAACAAAATGCCCGACAACCCCTTAGGTTCCATTTTCCATTTATCTATAGACGTATCCAAAATAAAGCATTTACTTCCAAAGACTTTGAAATGACTGACATCCGGTTTTTTACCCGTCTATATTTCGTAAGGAGTGGTTGCTATTGATTTTGAACCTATCCTATTTTTGATATAAACCACACAATTTAACGCTTTAGCCCAGAATTTTGGATCCATGTCCTTATCCGCAAGCATGGACCTAGAGATTTTTGTGATTGTTCTATTTAGTCTTTCCGAGACCCCATTTTGTTCCGGAGAGTATGGAACAATTAGTTTGTGAGTTATACCTTCCTTGAGTAAGAGGTTTTCAAACTCTTTTGACGTATATTCCCCGCCATTGTCCGATCTAAGCTTCAAAAATCGGCAAACCGTAAAGTTTCTCCGCCCACGCTTTGTAGTGATGAAAATGAATGAAGACTTAACTCTTAGATTTCATGAAGTAGACCTTAGTAAACCTTGAAAAAGCATCTGTAAATGTAACCATATATTTCATCCCCCCGGCAGATGGTACCTTTGCTAAGCCGAAAACATCAGAATGAATAAGCTGCAAAAGTTTAGTAGATTTATGCTCACACTCTTGAGGAAATGGTAATCTGCGTATTTTTCATAGGGCACAGCCATCAAACGTTTAAGGTGTATGGTTTGATAGAGTGACTCCTTCTACTTTGCCAACATTGACCATCTTTTTCAAACTATCATAGTTCACATGGCCTAATCTTTTATGCCAAAGCTCATCTGAGGATAATGCACCGGAATACAAAACATCATTTTCTTTATTATCAGGCATATCCATTCGATACATTTTGCTGGCATCTCTAGTTCCCGTAATTGCAATTTTTCCATTTTTGCCAACAACCTGCTGCCATGTTTCAGATTGACCTCAAACCCTTTACTTTCGAACATTAGCCTTTTCAAAATCATCTTTGAGAGATTTCCAGATATCGATCGCCTTTTTCATTTTTATCTGTGACATAGCCAATTCTTTTGAAATACACAATTTCAAAAGTGAGCGAGCTTGCGCATTTTTTCTTTGACCAAGACGGACCTCTTTCCGCCAATGAACCATCCAGGATATTCAAAAGGTTAACATTTTCAAAGTGTGTCTTCACCATATCAGCCCAATAAGCATATTTTTCCCCCAAAAAGATAGGAATTCTTGATGATAGGCCCATAACCTGTTGTTCTACGACCACTGGAGCAAATGGAGCAGCAGCAGTAGTAGTAGAAGTAGACATATTTCAACACAGAAGCTTACTAAGAATCCTATCAAACAGCTGCTTTCTACAACTCAATTAAGTTACCACAATGATCCAAAACTGCTTCAAACTATACCACAGTATAGTGTATCACAAAGTATGACAACTCCCAAAGTTTCAGCAAAATTGATCCAACATACACTAAGATATGCAACTCAGAAGTTTCCCAAAAACAGTTTGCAGATTACACAATCTGGAAGTCTAGATACAAAATACATTCTAAGTCTTAACTCTTATACTCATAGTGAGTATCTACTTTTAGTTGTCCTATTACATAGTGATGTACCGCCGATACAGGTGTTCCTAAGAGATATGTCCAAAACATAAAACTACCACTGAGATCTAATTACTCATAATCACGCTAAAACTAATTTACCACTATAGAACTAATATTACTGAGAATCTGTACTTAGTTTTTGTACAAATACTCGCCGCCGACTAGTTATGTTTGTCCGGATATGTCCACTCAGTTGCTCTAAAATTATCTATTAGTAAGTCATCTGCGAATCTCGTCGGTTGACTCGATCATGTTTAATTGAGCAGCGCAATCCAATTCCATATCACATTCGAATATCCGCAGCTTTGCAGCAGCTGCGTTGTCCCATACCAAAAATTGCCGCTGCTGCGTTTGTCTTGTTGTGTAGCAACTGCGTTGTCTGTTACCAAGATATCCATGGTTGCGTTGTCTTGTTGCGTCGCAGGCTGCGTTTGTCCGTACGAACCAAATCAAGAATGAACCCCAGCTGCGCTTGTTTCATCTGCGTCGCCGCTGCGCTGTTTCAATGCTGGTGTCCGTACCATTAAAACATTCATTGTACTTCAAGTGACGACGCGTGTCCCTAAAGATCTATTTTCATGCCGTTCTATAAATTTGTTGAGACTTAAGCTTTCAAAAACCAAAAGGTCATTTTGGCGGTTTTGGACGCCCCCACTCTAGATTACACGTGGCAACATTTAACACGCTTAGAAAATCTTTGGAGAGCACGATAACAAATTTCGATGTGACAGATGTCACCTTTTTGCGTATGGCGTACAATACCGTATAGAAAGTACTTGGACACTTGTACTTTTTGTACGGTTGGTGCGTACCTCACTACTAGGGGGTTTAGAGAGGGCTTTCGGACTTAGAATATTTTAGTAGGTTGGCGCCTCTCTCCTAGAGAGCATCTCTATAAGCGACAAACTTTGCCATTTAATTACAACACACTCAGTTGACCATTTTCAGTGATTCTTTTTGCTGCGGACTTAGGGGAGTGCGTGCTACGGATTTAGGGGAGTCCACCCAGTTGAAAAAATATATTTTATCTTCTATCTCTTTATTCTATGGTCTTACTATTGCCCTCATACTTGTCGTAGTCAATTAGGAGTGGCAGGCAGCAAGTCAGAATGAAACAGGCAGACAGATTGAAAGATGACCAAAATGTTGCCTGGATGAGATTTAAACTTATGTCTGCGGAGTACTACGTAGACGTACGCCTTATCCATTAAGGCGTTAACAAAACAATACACATACGTGGTTTGTTATTTATTTAAATATTCACGTGATGTCACTTTCACTTAAAAAGTCTAATATTGACAAAACGACATATATTGACAACCGCGCTCGCAGAAGGGAATCTAACCGTGTAAAATACCTGATCAGAGGGACTTCGTCGCCGTCCCCAAAGCTGTATGAATCTTTGGCGGCTTTTAAACATAGTGGGTCGTTCTGCCACGTGGCACCACATCATTGGACGTTGGAAAAGTTGGGAGAAGGAACGATGGCTCTCGAGCTGATAGATGTTAACCAGATGGCAATGTTGTACAATGGCCATTCAAGAAGTTTAATCGACCACTGTACCTTCTTGTACTATACAATGTTTTGATTGGTTGGTCTAGGGTACAGTAGTAGGTAGCTGTGAGTAGGTGTTAAGCGACTTAGCGTGTTTGAGGCGCCTCTCTCCAGGTGACCTTTTGTATTAATATGCCATCTTTGGCCAGCCATAACTTAATGCTCAGGGGAGAAAATTCAGCCATTGTTTTTGCTCTAGATTCAACAGAGTCCACACTAGACAGAGGTGTAATTGGTCTAAGATTTTGCATGCCAGGGTGACACTTATTGAAATTTTATAGGCGCTATTGCCACACTAAATTCGTAGATCCAAAGTAACTTATCTAGATAGTGCTGACTCCAAGCTGATAGAAACCCAATTGACTGACACCCTAACAGTCAAAATCCCAATACAACTTCACCCATGTGAAATAAAACCTCTTGTGTGCTCACTCCCCCTATAGAATGCAAAGTTAGAATATGAGTATTTGGACACATTACCCCACTTTGACTATCCTTTATAAATGGAGCCACCTTGGACGGATAAAACCCTGATCGACTACACTCGTTTGTAGCTTGGACTCCCTTGAGTCTACAACAAAAAGAATCACAGAAAATCGGCATGTCCAATACACACCAAAAATGTTATTCTATACAGGCGACTGGAACGTGAGCCGTTCGATTTTATTTCGAAATTATTTTCTCGACCGTCGAAACAATTGTCTTTGCCATTTGTTTCGTGCAACCTGTATTGTTTTATTGCGGTACCTTTCCATGTATATTTAGTTTGGCTTTGCCGTTAAATGGATAATGCCGGTGTAAAAAACTTACATACTATTCAAAACCCTATAAGTGCATCGATGTTCTTTACATCTAGCCGATAAGGTGGGGAGCTACATCTATACAGCCGTAGACTTGATGGACCGAGATCAAATCCTTCTCCGTTCGCATATCTTTTGGTAACGCCCAGACACACTCCCCTCTTTCGAGTCTCCTTAGCAACTTTGGTAGCCATGGCTACCTCTGTCTTTTAGTGACTACGACAAGTATAGATGACTTAGACAGCCTATTTGACAGACAGTAGAATAAATAAAGACCTAGAAAATACACACATTTTAACACTTGGGAATGTTAAACGGGAAAATATTATATGAAGGCTTTATATAAGCTGGATATGTTGTGGACCAATGGAGGTCACAAAATTACAAGTTATAGGCCCACCCTCTAGGGTGCCAGTTTTCAATGGAACATGGATTATATACTTGGAAACCATGATGAGAGGGCATTGTTTGAAAAAATGCTATGGGGAATTGTGACTGGTCGTGTGCGGCGGCCAACTAAAGAATTGGGAGTTCCACCTGGGTTTGGGGGAAGTCGATTCTTAAGAGGATCTACGGAGGCAGAAGTGATAGACGATGATGGAAAAAGCATTGTGTTAGAGAAAGAGAAGGAGGAGGAGAAGGTAAACTCACACCTATAGCTTTTGAATCCGTACCGATAGTGGATTTTCAAAAAATCGAGGCAATTGATACTGAAATGTGAGACTTCAACAACACTGTGGGAACTCATTTTTGAAGAAATAAAAGGTTATTTTAGTATTTTTTAGGTTTTGCAAAATGCAGAAAAGAAGCCGAGGCAGTCTGCCTCTAACTTCTCTCTTCAGCTCCCACACTTGTCGTAGTCACTGAAGGTTGAAGAGGGAGCTAGAGCCATGGCTGCCTATGCTGATTAGAGAAAGAGTTACGAGTTGTAGATTTTGGTAGATTTACCAAAATGTAAATTGACGGATCTAGGGTTTGAACCTGGTACCTACCGCCCGTCAACATAGCCTGTAGCCTTAGCCATTTAGTTTGCCATCATGCTTGAAGATATATATTTTGATAGGTATTTAAATATTAACATGTAGTCTATTTCATTTAACGGATCTTTAAACATAGACACAGTTTGTAAAGTACGGCGTACGAAACATCCGAAACGAATACTGCGCATTTTGTTTAGAAAGCGAAACAAATACTGCGGAAGTATTTATGACTGTCACGATTGTAATCCGGCTTAATCAGACGGCCACGAAGCATGCCGAGATCGTGGAATAGGTTTTCGGCGGTTTGCGGTTGATGTCACGTCAATTACCACGTGGCAAAATCACATTGGATTGCGACATCTCTTGGGATTCCAAGAACGAATCCAAAAATGGCATGTGTCGACTTGTTGGCCATGTTGTACAATATCCGTACATAAAGTACATTGGCACTTGTACCTTATGTACGATACACTATTATCATTGGTGCTGTACTTCAGTAGATAGAGTTTAGAGAGAGATAGGACTTAGAAAAATTTGATAGATTGGACCCTCTCTCCCAGAGAGCTTCTGTACAAAAGGTCAACTTTGACACTTCATAACTTACTGCTCAGGGGAGCAAATTCAGAGATTCTTTTTGCTATAGACTCAGGGGAGTCTTCCCTTTACAGGGGTGAAGGTGGTCTGAGTTTTTGTTTGCCAGGGTGGCAGTTATTCTTGCTGAAACACAAAGGGGTCAGGGTTATCCTAGAGGCTTCGTGTGAGCTGCCTACTCTGAGGTCCTATGGAGGTCTCATAGTTACACGTTATGGGCCCACCATCTAGGGTGCCCATATTCAATGGAGCTGGCTTCATATACTGGGAAAGTATGATGATAGGAGCTCTATGTGAGAAACGGTTTTGGGGAATAGTGAGTGGACGGGTGAGGCGTCCATCCAATCTTGGGATACCTCTAGGGTTTACAGGAGGAAAATTCATTAGAGATGCAGATTCATCTTCAACGGAGGAGACAAAGGAAGGAGAGGTGGTGGACAAAGGCAAGGAGAAGGAGACGGTCACACCAATAGCAGCCGGTTCGGCATTGATGTCACCTATTCCGAGGAATGAGGCGAATGAAATCGATACGTTGGACTACAACAATATGGCGGCTAAGCACTTCATCCTCCGCCATCTTACTCAAGGGCTTGCATCTCCCCATTTGCAAGTAGAGAGGGCATCTGATCTTTGGATGGCTCTCATAGAGATGTATCGAAGTGGTACAATTCAGCAACAACAGTTGGCTGATCAGAAAATTAAGGAGTATGTGTACAAAGGGGGGAAGATGTTGGATTTTTGCAATGAGCTTGCTACACTTTTCATGGAACTAGAAAGTGTTGGAAAAGTATTTAGTGAAAAGGAAAAGGTTAACTGTTTACTGATGAAGTTACCCGAGGAGTTCGAGAACATAGTCAACCGTGTGCAGGACTTGGCGGACTCATGGTGGATTTGGAATTCAGTGGTAGGGATGATTCTCGTTTGCGAGAATACAATTGAGATCCCAAGGGGAGGAAAGAGTGGGCAAGCTTTAGCAGCCAGGACGGATTGGCGAAACAATGATTCCAGAAAACAGGTTGGAAATTATCGAGAGGAGGGGCAGAAAAATCAGACCGAGGAGTTCGAACCAAGGACTCTTAAGGGACTGTGCCATTTTTGTAAGAAACCCTGGCACTATATGGCTGAATGCACTAAGTTAACCGAGCTGCGGTTAAAAGAGGGGCAGACTGGTGGACCTGCGAGAGGAAAGAAAAAGGCCCTTGTGACGCAGGTACATGAGGTGGAATCCGAGGACGAGGACGATGAACTCCTATTGGATGATGAGTTGGAAACAAAAAACGAGGTCGAAATTTCACGAAAACAGAAATGTGCTTTCGGTGGATTGAAAGGTGAAGCAGGCTGGATTGTAGATTCAGGAGCATCCATGCACATGTGTAAAGATAAACACCTGTTCACTAAGATACGAAAGATTCCCACCGTAGAGATAGAGTATGGGGATGGGAGGATAGTCACTACTACTCTTGTAGGATCGGTAGATCTCAAAGTGTTAGTAGAAGGAAAGACATCTATAGTTACATTCTCCAATGTGTTGTTTATTCCCGGAGCTGAACAAAAACCTCATCTCTACGTCTGTTTTAGATGAAAAGGGTTTTGATACTAGCACTAGGAAAGGATTCTTTACTGCTAGCTTTGAGGAGGAAGTTTATTTCACTGCTGAAAAAGGTAGCCAAGGGATGTTTAGGTTGATTTTAAGCAATGAAAAGAAGAAACTTTATTATGCTGGTGTTCATGATATAATGTTGTGGCATAAGAGGCTTGGGCATGTGAATCTAGATAAGTTAAGAGAGATGAAAAAGATGGGAGTAGTGGAAGGGATTCAGTTCGGTGAAAGTGAGAATCTAAGTGATTGTAGGGGATGTGCTCAAGGTAAAGCACACAAGTTGCCTTTCCCAAAAACTGCCATCTATAAGGGAGAAAAGATTCTAGATTTAGTACACACAGATATTTGGGGGCCGGCCAGAGTGCGATCACCCGGGGGGAAGAGATTTATGATGATTATCACCGATGATTGGTCTCGGTATTCCAGAGTGTATTTTTTGAAAAAGAAGTCTGAGGCTTAGGAATGTTTTAAACAATATAAAACATGGAGTGAAAAACTCCATGAAACCTCAATCAAGAGAGTAAGGAGTGACAATGGTGGCCAGTATACCTCTAACCAGTTTGAGGATTTTTTGAGAGAAGATGGAGTGCAACACCAAAAGACAGTTCCTGAAAATCGAGAGCAGAATGGTGTAGCTGAAAGATTAAATAGAACACTGAGTGATAGTGCTAGGAGTATGCTGTCCGATAAGAAGATAGGAAAGAAGTTTTGGGCCAAAGCAATGAACTGTGCAAATTATCTCAAAAATAGAGTTCTTACTTCAGCAGTAAAAGGCCAAACACCTTATGAGAGATGGACAGGCCGAAAACCAGATGTTTCACACTTAAAGGTTTTCGGTAGTCAAGTGTTCAGTTTAGACACAAATCGGTCAAACTGGAAGTTAGACCCAAAAGGAAAACCAAGATATCTACTAGGATATGATGAAGATGTAAAAGGATATAGAGTCTATGATCCCAAAAGAGAGGATATTATTTTAGTGAAGCATCTAGTGGTTATGGATGAAGGAAAATCTATTGATCCCTTTAAGCATACAAGGACAGTCAAGATCAGATTTGAGTCAGAAAATTCTGATGACTTTGAGCTTCCTAACTATCCAGGATTTCAAGAAGATGATGATCTATCAGGTATAGATCAGATCGAGAAGGACCCAAATGTGGAACCCCTTGTATTAACTCTAACCGAAGCGGAAGACGTGGTGGAAATCGACCTGGAATCAAGGGATAGGGTAGAAGTAGACACTGTTCAGAAAAATCCAAGAGAACCATCTATTCCGGCAACCGAGTTTGAGGGAGGAAGAAGAAGCAGCATAAGACTGCAAGAGAGACAAGTTAACAATAAGGTAACCAAACTGTCTCACCCCGATGAACCTCAAACTTATAATGAGGCAATGACTTGTCCTGAAGAAACCAATGGAAAACAACCATAAATGAGGAGATGGCCTCAATTATGGCGGCCGATACATGGGAATTGGTGGATTGTCCTCCTCACAGGAAGCCAATTAGGTGTAAGTGGGTATTTAAGCTGAAATTCAACCCGGATAACACCATTGAGCACTACAAGGCTCGGTTAGTGGCGAAGGGATTTACCCAGAAAGAGGGAATTGACTACGAGAAGACTTTTGCTCCGGTCGTTAGGTTTCCTTCAGTTCGGATACTTCTCAGTATGGTGGCAGCAGAAGACATGGAAGTGCATCAGATGGACATGAAGACGGCCTTCCTACATAGAGAGTTGGAAGAGGAAATTTTTATGCGACAGCCCGAAGGATTTGTGGAGCAAGGGGAGGAAAGCAAGGTATGTCGATTGATCAAATCTTTGTATGGGCTGAAACAGGCTCCCCGGCAATGGAACAAGAAGCTCGATGAGTTTCTTACAGGTTTGGGATATATTTGGATCAGCTCAGATCACTCTATATATTTGTTTGAAGATGAGGAAGGAATTATTTTTATTGCAATTTATGTCGATGATTTGCTTGTTTTAAGTAAATCTATGGATAAAATAAATAAGGTTAAAAATGATTTAAAAGGAAGATTTGAGATGAAGGATATGGGAGAAGCAAGGTATATTTTGGGAATTCAGGTAGAAAGGGACACAGAGAGAAAGATAATCAGATTAACTCAAAAAGAGGCCATTGGAAACATGTTAGAAAAATTCCAAATGGACAAGGCTAATAGTTGTACCACTCTTATGGATTTAAAGAAGGGAAGTGAGGGGAGTGAAGAAGAGGGAGTTATAATCTTAGATGACGAGGTAAGCCCGGAAGAGAAAAGATTTATGCAGACCATCCCTTATAGACAAGTAGTGGGCAGCCTAATATATTTTATGAATTGTACCCGTCCGGACATAGCCGCAGCTGTAGGAGTACTAAGTAGGAGTCTGAATGCTCCCACTAAGGAAGATTGGGAGGCAGCTAACAGAGTACTTAGATATCTCATAGGAACTAGGGATCTATGGTTGCATTTCGGTGGGAAAAATACTCACATCACCACTTGGAGTGATGCCAGCTATGGGGATGCTCCTATGAGGAGATGCAAGTCTGGATATGTATTGTATGTGGGTGATGGGGCTTGCTGTTGGAGCAGCAAACAGCAAAAGGTCATTGCTCAGTCCACCATGGAGGCTGAGTACATGGCTTCTTGCTCGCCTGTAAAAGAATTAATGTGGGTCAAGTCTTTGCTTGGTGAGCTTGGTTAACTTAAGAGTGGTGTCCAAAAAGTGTTTTGTGATAATCAGGCTGCCATTGCCATTTCTGCCAATCCTCAACATCACTTTAAAGCCAAACACATGGACATTAGGCTTAGCTTTGTTAGGGAGAAAGTAGAAAACAAGATAATCAGTTTGGAGTATAAACCAGATAGTGAAATGGTAGCTGATATGATGACCAAACCTGTTCCTTCCCCTAAATTAATTTTCTGCCGGGAGAAGTGTGGTCTTAAAATAAAGAGTGACTAGAAAATAAGGGGAGTGTAGAAATAAAAGGTTATTTTAGTATTTTCAAGGTTTTGCAAAATGCAGAAAAGAAGCCCAGGCAGTCTGCCTCTAAGTTCTCCCTTCAGCTCCCACACTTGTCGTAGTCACTGAAGGTTGAAGAGGGAGCTAGAGCCATGGCTGCCTATGCTGATTAGAGATAGAGTTACGGGTTGTAGATTTGGTAGATTTACCAAAATGTAAATTGACAGACCTAGGGTTTGAACCTGGTACCTACCGCCCGTCAACATAGCCTGTAGCCTTAGCCATATAGTCTGCCATCATGCTTGAAGATATATATTTTGATAGGTATTTAAATGTTAACACGTAGTCTATTTCATTTAACGGATCTTTAAACATAGACACAGTTTGTAAAGTACGGCGTACGAAACATCCGAAACGAATACTGCGCATTTTGTTTAGAAAGCGAAACAAATACTGCGAAAGTATTTATGACGGTCACAATTGTAATCTGGCTTAATTGGACGTCCACGAAGCATGCCGAGATCGTGGAATAGGTTTTCGGCGGTTTGCGGTTGAGGTCACGTCAATTGCCACGTGGCAAAATCACATTGGATTGCGACATCTCTTGGGATTCCAAGAACGAATCCAAAAATGGCATGTGTCGACTTGTTGGCCATGTTGTACAATATCCGTACATAAAGTACATTGGCACTTGTACCTTATGTACGATACACTATTATGATTGGTGCCGTACTTCAGTAGATAGAGTTTAGAGAGAGATAGGACTTAGAAAAATTTGATAGATTGGACCCTCTCTCCCAGAGAGCTTCTGTACAAAAGGTCAACTTTGACACTTCATAACTTACTGCTCAGGGGAGCAAATTCAGAGATTCTTTTTGCTATAGACTCAAGAGAGTCTTGCCTTTACAGGGGTGAAGGTGGTCTGAGTTTTTTTTTGCCATGGTGGCAGTTATTCTTGCTGAAACACAAAGGGGTCAGGGTTATCCTAGAGGCTTCGTGTGAGCTGCCTACTCTGAGGTCCTATGGAGGTCTCAGAGTTACAATTTCATTATCAGGCATCTCACTGAAGTAGTTGTTACACCTCACTCTCACGTGGACAGGGTGGCTGAGTTGTGGGAGGCTCTTGTCCACATTTGCAAGAGTGGTACGATTGAACAACAGAAGCTGGCAGATCAAAAGGTACAAGCATATGTTTACAAAAGATGAAAGATGTTAGACCTCTGTCATGACTTAGCCGGGTTATTTATAGAGTTGGAGGGTGCAGGAAAAGGGGAGACCGAGAAAGAAAAGGTGAACACTTTGTTGATGAAACTCTCAGATGATTATGAAAACATTGTTAACAAGGTTTAAGATTTGCCAAATCACCGATGTATCAAGAACTCTGTTGTCAAGATGATTTTCGTTCAGGAAACACAATTGAGATTCGCAGAGGAGGGAGGAGTGTTTAAGAATTGGCTGCTAGAACTAACAAGGGGGATAAGGATTCTAAGAAACTTTATGGAAAATTTGGTGGAGGAGGAAAAGGAAACTGATCGGATGAATCACGATCTAGGCCTGCGAAGGAGCTTTGTCACTTCTGTAAGAAGCTGGACATTTTATGCGGAGTTCACTAAAATGATAGAGTTGAGATTGAAGGAGGAGCAAATTGGTAGACTAGCCGTAGGAAAAAAAAAGGCATTTGTGGTAACAGAAGTAAGGGGAGGGTATTTAGATGGGACATGGAGAACTCCTCCCTAACAAGGAGCTGGAGTTGAAAGGTGAGCCGGAGATTCTAAGGAGGCAAAAGTGTGCTTTCGGTGAAGTATGAGAAACTCCTTAAAAAGTATGGATTATTAATTCAGGTGCCTCTATGCATATGTGTAGAGAAAAATGATTGTTTACCAAAATAAGAAAGATCCCTACTGTAGAGATAGAGTACGGGGATGGGAGAATAGTAACTACTAGTTTAGTGGGATTTATAGATCTGAAATTCTTATTTGATGGTAAGACATCCATAGTCACTTTCTCTGATGTCCTTTTTATTCCACAATAAAAATAAAATCTTATGTCTACGTCGGTCTTAGATGATAAGGGTTTTGAGACTAGTACTAAGAAAGGAGTCTTCGTTGCTAGCTATGAGAATGAAGTATATTTCATTGTTAAAAAAGGTTGCCCAGTAATGTTTAGACTAAATTTAAGTAATGAAAAGACGAGAGTTTACTATGCCGGTGTAAGTGATTTGATGATGTGGCATAAAAGATTTGGACATGTGCATCTAGATAGTTTGAAAGAAATGAACAAAATGGGTTTAGTTGAAGGAATAAACTTTTGAGATAATGAGGCCTTGGATGATTATTGTAGATGTGCTCAAGGTAACGTCCACAGATTGCCATTCCCAAAAAGCGCATCATTTAAAGGTGAAAAGGTCCTAGATCTAGTTCATACAGACATATAGGGACCAGCCAAAGTGCTTTCAGTAGGAGGGAAAATATTTATGCTTTCTATCACTAGGGACCAGCCAAAGTGCTTTCAGTAGGAGGGAAAATATTTATGCTTTCTATCACTGATGTTTTGTCTAGATACTATAGAGCATATTTCTTGAGAAACTAATGTGAGGCTTTAGCTTATTTGAAAAAGTATAAAGCATGGAGTGAGAAGCTTTCACTTTTTAAAAATCTGATTAGAAGTTAGATGCAAAGGGAAAACAAGGATACCTACTTGGATATGATGAAAATGTAAAAGGATATAGATTTGATGATTCCGGAAGAGAAGACATCATTCTAGTAAAACACTTGGTAATCATGGATGAAGGAAAGTCCATAGATCCCTTTAAATACACTAAATCAATTAGAATTAGAATTGAATCCGAAAATGAGTTAGATTCAAATTCTTCCAACCGAACACCGGTTCAACCTGACCTTATAGAGGAAGAGAACAATTTGATCGAGAGTGACTCCCTCTTGGAGTCACAGCTTCCAATTCAAATTGAGGAAGAAAAAGAGGAAAGACCGGAAATATATGATGAACGTCCGGAGATGGACTCCAGAGATAGGGGAGAAGATGAAGTCATCCGGAGAAAGCACAAATTATACTCTATTCTAGCATCAGATTTTGAAGGAGGAAGGAGAAGCAACAAGATACTTCAAGAGAGAAATGTGAACAAAAAGGTTACTAAGCTGTCACATTTGAGCAAACTCTAGAGTTACTCGGAGGCAATTAATAGTTTGGAAAGTAGTAGATGGATGACAACCATTAATGATAAGATGGCTTCTAATATGAAAGCAAACAAATGGGATCTAGTGGATTGTCCTCCAGACAGAAAACTGATAGGATGCAAGTGGGTATTTAAGTTAAGACTCAATACGGATAACACTATTGAGCGATACAAGGCCAGATTAGTGGCTAAGGGGTTTACACACAAGGAGGGAATCGATTATGAAGAGACTATCATTCCGGTTGTTAGATTTCTTTCTCTTTGGATTCTTCTTAGTCTAGTGGCAACAGAAGATATGGAAGTGCACCAAATGGACATCAAAACCACTTTTTTACACGGAGAATTAGAAGAAGAGATCTTCATGAAACATCCAAAAGGATTTATGGAGAAAGGAGAAGAAAGTAAAGTGTGCAGATTGATAAAATCTCTTTATGGACTAAAGCAGGCTCCACGCGAATGGAACAAAAAGCAGGACAAGTTTTTGGCAAGTTTGGGATATATCCGAAGCAGTTTGGACCATTCCATCTATCTATTTGAAGATAAAGAAGGTATTATTTTCATTGCCATCTATATTGATGATATCTTGTTGTAAGAATATCAGTGGAGAAAACTAATGAATTCAAAAAGGATCTAAAGAGTAGCTTTGAAATGAAAGAATTTGGAGAGGGAAATAAAAAAGCATATTTTGGATATTTAGATAGAAAGGGATAGAGAGAAAAAAACAATTACGCTAACTAAAAAGGAAGCAATAAAAAATATGCTCAAAATTTTTTAAATTGATAAAGCAGATAGTTGTACGACTCTAATGGATCTAAAAAGAGGAAATGAGGGGAGATCAGAAGGGGCAGTCTTGATCTTGGATAATGAGTTAAGACCATAGGAAGGAGAGTTTATAAAAAATGTTTCGTATAGACAAGTTGTTCGTAGTTTGATCTATTTTTTGAATTGTACTTGTCCAGATATAGCAGCTGCCCTAGGGATATTAAGGAGTGTAAAAGATCCAAGGAAGAAAGATTGGGAAACATCCATGAGAGTCATGCGATACTTGATAGGAACGCGAGATCTGTGGTTGCATTTAGGAGGGGATAATGCTGACATCACCACTTCGAGTGATGCCAGTTATGGGGATGCTCCAATGAAGAGGTGTACTTCTGGATATGTATTGTATGTTGGGAATGAGGTTTGTTGTTAGAGCAGCACGACATAAAAGGTGAATGCTCAATCCACCATAGAGGCTGAGTATATTGCCTCTTGTGAAAGAATTAATGTGGGTGAAATCTTTGCTTCAAGAACTTGGATATATGAAGAATAGAGTGCAAAAAATATTTTGTGATAGTCAAGCTGCAATTGCGATTGCAGCAAACCCAAAGCATCACTTTAAAGCAAAGCATATAGATATATAATTAAGCTTTGTTAAAGAGAAGGTTGAGAATAAAATAAATAGTTTGGAATATAGACTGGATGGAGAAATGGTAGCAGATATGATGATTAAGCTTTTTGGAGAAAGGAGAAAAAAGAAAGGTGTGCAGATTGATAAAGTCCCTTTATGGACTAAAGCAAGCTCCACGCCAATGGAACAAGAAGCAAGACGAGATTTTGACAAGTTTGGGATATATTTGAATCAGTTTCGATCATTCAATATATCTATTTGAGGACGAGGAAGGTATAATTTTCATTGCCATATATGTTGATAATTTGCTTTTTTGAGTTTATCAATGGAAAAAGCTAATAGATTGAAAAAGGATCTAAAGAGTAGATTTTAAATGAAATATTTAGGGGAGCCAAAGTATATCTTGAGAATTCAGAGGAAGAGGCATAAAGATAAAAGAACAATTAGACTAACTAAAAAGGAAGCAATTGGAAAAATGCTTAAAAAATTTCAAATGGATAAGGAAAATAGTTGTACGACTCCAATGAACTTAAAAAAGGAAAATGAGGGGAGCTCAGAAGAGGGAGTCTTGATCTTAGATAAAAAGTTAGGACCTGAGGAAAGCAAGTTCTTACAAACTATTTCGTACGAACATATTGTCGGTAGCTTGATCTATTTTATGAACTGTATCGTCTTGATATAGCAACATCTGTAGGGATCGTCTTGATATAGCAACAGCTGTAGGGATATTAAGTAAGAGTCTAAATGATCCTAGAAAGTAAGATTGGGAAGCTGCCAAAGGGATCATGCAATACTTGATAGGAACGAGAAATAAGTGGTTGCATTTGGGAAAGGATAACACTCACATCACCACTTGTAGTGATGCAAGTTATAGGGATGCTCTAATAAAAAGGTGTACTTATGGGTATACGTTGTATGTTTGGAATTGGGCTTGCTTTTGGAGGAGTAAGCAACAAAAGGTGATTGCTCTGTCCACCACGGAGGCTAGGTATTTGGCCTCTTGTTCCGCTGTGAAAGAATTAATCTGGGTGAAATCTTTGCTTCAAGAACTTAGATATATAAAGAGTGGAAAGAAAAAGATATTTTGTGATAATCAACCAGCGATTGTAACTGCAACTAACCCTAAGCATCATTTTACAGCAAAGCATATGGATATTCGTTTGAGCTTTATTAGAGAGAAGGTTGATAATATAATACTTAGTTTGGAATATAGACCAGATGGAAAGATGGTAGCTGATATGATGAATAAGCCGGTTCCTTCTCCCACATTGATATTTTGTAGGGAGAAGTGTGGACTGAAAAAAAAAATAGACTAGAAAATAAGGGGAGTGTTGAAAAAGGGTATTATATAATTTATCTTCATAGTCAATCTATTGTCATTCTACAGTCTCATATTTGTTGTAGTCATTGAGAACTAGCAGGCACTAATGGTTGCCTTAGGCAGATGAAAAGATAGGTAGAAGATAGAGCTCCTTAAAAAGAAAGGCTGCCACGGACAGGATTTGATCTTGTGACCTCCTAGACGAGAGCCGTACGAAAAAGCCATCTGCCTTATCTGGTAGGTCTTGAACAATCGATACACAAATTATATTTGATAGATATTTAAAAAGTGACGCAGTGACACATTTCATTTAACGGCTCATGGAACGAAAAGAACATGGAAAGTATAGTACCACATAATATACTGTACCGCACATAAAGAACAGAACGCCATTGAATTTCAACGGACGAAATGAAATGTTGTTTGCGATCAACGACCCGTAGAGGAGCTAGATTCCCGGAGTGGACTTTTGGTGGTTTGGGAGCCAATATCGGCGGATGACACGTGGCGAGATATTAGTTTACAGTGGGGATTACGGGGGGGATACATTACGGCTTAGGAACAGACACGCGTCAGCGAAGCGACAATGCCATACTATGGATGTACAATAAGTACAGCGGTACCTGTACCTTCTTGTACTTTAAAGTCTTTTGATTGGCTAGGGTACACTAGTAGTCAGCTCAGAGAGGTGGCTTAAAACTTAGAAACATTTAGGTATTCGCCTCTCTTCCAGAGTCCAGTTGTATTTATTTGGCCTACTTTGTTCAAACATAACTTAATGCTTAGGTGAGCAATTTCAGAGATTCTTTTTGTTGCGGTCTCAAGGGAGTCTAGGCTACTCGAGGTGTAGTTGGTCGGAGTTTTTTGTGTGCAAGGGTGGCACTTGTTCATTGCCAAAGTTAAAAGTGCAAATATTATCCTAGAGGCTTCATATAAGTTGTACATTTTGTGAACCAATGCAGGTCATTGAATTACACGGGCGGGTACAGGTAGTCGCGGAAAATTGAGTTTAAGTTAACTTTGATTTTTGTAAACGCGTTTCGGGCAACAGTTAACAATTTTGGAGCGTGAAATAACCTTGTCAGGCGTCGTGTACTCAAATTTTGAAAAATAAAAACGTTCGGTTTTGGTTATGGTTGGTTTGGTTATCGTCGGTTTCGGTTATCTCAAATTTTGAATTTTACAAACTCTTTTATACGGGAAAGGTGTCGATCTTCCAAGGTGATGATTTTCCTTTCGTACGACATTTTTCTTATATCGGCTGAATATCTGAAATCAAAACAACATTCGATATTCTATTGACTACGCTGGCGATTGGATCATGTCCTTGTTATTTCCGTACGTGTCATTAAATTATCATTGCTTAATTTCACTGATTAGCTTAATTTCTTTTATAACCATTGAAAGTATATCCATCACGGGATTAGAGTTCTTAAAAAATGAATGACAACCGTACGATCAAAATAGAATTGGCTTTGGTTAAGATATTGGGTGAAACAGCGTCGGGCTAAATCGCACCATCAATGTTTAGTTTGATTCAGTGCATTAGTTATGTTATGTTTCGTTTGATACAGTATATCGCAAATCGCAAATAGAGTAAAGACAAAATTAGAGTAAAAAAAAGTAAAAAAAATAATTAGAGTTATTTACTCTAATTTGTGTTATAGAACTTTTTCAAAAAAGAGTTTTACTCTAATTTATATAAGTTCTCTAATTTGGAGCGCTAATATCTCTACTGGAAATAAGGTTTTCGTACAAAATCTGACCAAACGTACAGTTTATCTTCACTATGACGTTTGCACTACACTGTTTGTTAAAACCGAGTTACATGATAACGACCTATATTAAATCATTATTTGTACCTTTTTACTTATAAAAGTACAATCTTGCACGGTTGAACTTCGTCCGTAACCTATATTAGATTTTTTTACGCTATTTAAACCTTACCTTAAAGAGTATAATGAGAAATTTAGAGTCATTTACTCTATTTGATGTGATAGAGTCAAAATTTAGGGCTACCAAATTAGCGTTATTTACTCTAATTACGAGTCGTGGTGTCCTTTTGTGTTGGTTTGTTTTGTGCGATCGTTATTCAATTGTATGAACAGGGCGTTGGACGATTTCGAGGAAATGTTGGTTCGTGAGGCACGATTTGGCGTCCGCGTAATATTACATGTTCGTGAAGTGTGACACGATCTTTGCGTCCGCGGAAATATTATTTGTGTATGACGCAAAGGCAGTAACTTTGTACCACCGATCTTGCTACTATGCATCACAATTCACAAGGAGTAAAGAGCTAATTTGTCAGATTAGAGGTAGATTAATGTTGTAGGCTATGGCAGGCGCACTTAGCGTGCATCTAGTCGTTATGTTTAGGAACAATTTGTTTTGTATTGATTTCAATTATACTTGTTCTTAATCATTATAGTGAGTATTTAGTGAGTGCGTAGAGTTAGGAAAGATATCATCAAAAATGTATTCAGTGTGAGTGACCCGAAGTGTGAATGTGAGTGAGAATCAATATTTAATGAAAGTTAGAAATGAGAGTGAGTACAAAGAGTGAGTGATTGTATTGAAAATATTTCGGTTAAATTTAATTAATATTTGGCGGATGTATTTTGCAGTGAATTGATTTGTATTTGTTTAAGCTTTCGCTGTGCATTTTGGTTTATTATTTGTGAAGTAAGTTGATCATTGTGTTCTTTCAACATCGACATGTAAAAGTGTTAAGACCCCCTAAAAAAATAATTGATGTACCGCAAAACCTGGTCCTTCGATCACCTGATCCGTACATAAACATTGAATATTGCCTAAACTACGATGCCATAGCCCATGATAGTGTGGGACGAAGAGGAAGTGGAGGTAGGGGAAATGGATTTTATTGAAGACATCACTATTTCCTCCCTTCTCCCCCCAACACTATCTCCTCCCTTCTCCCCCCAACACTCTTTCCTCTTTTCTTCCCCAAACGTTGTTTCTATTTTCTTCCCCCAACACTGTTTCTACCTTTTTTGCCCAACATTATCTCCTCCCTTCTCCCCCCAACACTATTTCCTCACTTTTTCCCCCAAAACTCTTTCCTCCCTTCTTCTCCCAATATTATTTTTTCCCTTCTTCCACCCATGCTATTTCCTCCCTTCTCCCCCCAACAATTTTTCCTCTCTTCTTCCCCCAAAACTATTTCTTCTTTCTTTCCCCAACGCAATTGCCTCACTTCTTCCCCCAACACTCTTTCCTCCCTTCTTCCCCCAACAATATTTCTTCCCTTCCCCCCCCAAAACTCTTTCCTCCCTTCTTCTCCCAATATTACTTTTTCCCTTCTTCCACCCATACTATTTCCTCCTTTCTCCCCCCAACAATTTTTCCTCTCTTCTTCCCCCGACACTATTTCTCCCTTCTTTCCCCAACGCAATTTTCTCCCTTCTTCCCCCAACTCTATTTCCTCCCTTCTTCCCCCAAACCTATTTTTCCCTTCTCCCCCCAACAATATTTCCCCTTTATTCCCCCAATACTATTTCTCCGTTCTTACCCAAAAACTATCTTCCTCTTCTGCCCCCAACACTGTTTCTCCCTTCTTTCCCCAACACTATTTCCTCGCTCCTCCCCCCAACATTCTTTTTTTCCTTCTTCCCCCAACACTATTTTTTTTTTTTATCCCCAACACTATTCCTCCTTCTTCCTCCGACACTATTTCACCATTTTCCCCCCAACACTATTTATCCCTTCTCCCCCCAAGAAAATTTCCTCCCTTCTTCCGCAAACCCTATTTCCCCCTCCTTCCCCCAACACTATTTTTCCCATCTTCCCCCAACACTATTTCTCCATTCTTCCGCCAACACTATTTCCTTCCTTCTTTCCCCCAACACCCTTTCCTCCCTTCTTTCCCCCAACACCCTTTCCTCCCTTCTTCCCCCAACACTATTTCTCCCTTGTTCACGCAACACTTTTTCTCCCTCCCCCAACACTATTTCCCCTTCTTCACCCAATAATATTTCCTCCCTTCTCCTCCAAACACTCTTTCCTCCCTTCTTCCCCCAACATTATTTCTCCCTTCTTCCCCTATATTTCTCCCTTCTCACTGCGATGCTATTTCCTTCCGTCTCCCCTAAACACCCTTTCCTCCCATATTCCCCCAACACTCTTCCTCCTTTGTTCCCCGAGGACTTTTTCTGCCTCCTTCCCCTAACTCTATATCTCCCATTTCCCCCCAACACTCTTTATCCTTTCTCCCCCCAACACTATTTCCTCCCTTCTTCCTCCAATTCAATTCCCCCCTCCTTCCCCCAACACTATATTTCCCTTCTTTACCCAACAACTCTTTCTTCCCTTCTTTTTCCAACACTCTAACCTCACTTCTTCCCCCACACTATTTTTTCCTTTCTTCCCCCAACATTATTTCCTCCATTCTCCCCCCAACACTATTTCCTTCATTGTCCCCCCAACACTCTTTCCTCCCTTCTTTCCCCAAAACAATTTCTCTTTTCTTACCCCAACACTATTTCTCCCTTCTTCCCCCAATTATATTCCCCCCTCCTTCCCCCAACACTATTTTTCCCTTCTTTCCCCAACACTATTTCTTCCCTTCTTTTCCAACACTCTTACCTCACTTCTTCCCCCACACTATTTTTTCTTTTCTTCCCCCAACATTATTTCCTCCATTCTCCCCCCAACACTATTTCCTTCCTTGTCCCCCCAACACTCTTTCCTCCCTTCTCCCCCCAACACAATTTCTCTTTTCTTACCCCAACACTATTTCTCCCTTCTTCCCCCAATTATATTCCCCCCTCCTTCCCCCAACACTATTTTTCCCTTCTTTCCCCAACACTATTTCTTCCCTTCTTTTCCAACACTCTTACCTCACTTCTTCCCCCACACTATTTTTTCTTTTCTTCCCCCAACATTATTTCCTCCATTCTCCCCCCAACACTATTTCCTTCCTTGTCCCCCCAACACTCTTTCCTCCCTTCTCCCCCCAACACAATTTCTCTTTTCTTTCCCCAACACTATTTCTCCGTTGTTTCCCCAACACATTTTCTCTTTTCTTCCCCTAACACGATTTCTCTTTCCTTCCCCCAACACTATATTTCCCTTCTTTACCCAACAACTCTTTCTTCCCTTCTTTTCCAACACTCTAACCTCACTTCTTCCCCCACACTATTTTTTCCTTTCTTCCCCCAACATTATTTCCTCCATTCTCCCCCCAACACTATTTCCTCCCTTGTCCCCCCAACACTCTTTCCTCCCTTCTCCCCCCAACACTCTTTCCTCCCTTCGTTCCGCAACACGCCTTCCTCCCTTTTGCTCCCAGCACTATATCTCCCTTTTCCCCCAACACTTTCCTCCTTTCTCCCCTCAACACTCTTTCCTCCCTTCTTCCCCAACACTCTCTCCTCCCTTCCTCCCCTAACACTCTCTCCTCCCTTCTTCCCTCAACACTGTTTCTCCCTTCTTCCCCCAACACTATTTCCTCCCTTTTCCCCCCAACACCTTAAAACTCGATCACCTAATTGCAATCCCATGTAACCTGATTGCGAGAGCATTTGCAATACAGAGTATTGTTTGCATTACTAATTAAATTACTACTTTGAAGTGATTATGTTTTCAATATCCATGGGATTGGCCCGGTCGCATCCATTTTATTATCATAAGATATTATGGACCTTACGCCATCAGTTATTTATTCTTGTTTTATTGCTCATTTTTTTGTTTTATTTTTCTTGGGATATTACGGTTTCGATTATTCGTGTTTATGATTTTTTGTGTTTACACAAACGCATATATATATATATATATATATATATATAATTTTTTTTTAATATATATACATATAATTTTATAATTTGTAGTTTAAAAAAATTTGAAGTTGAAAATTGGATATCCTACAATGTGACGTTTACAAAACAAAATAAGTGTAATAGTTATAAAATCAAATATAGAGGAAAAGGGAGAATTTATTGTAGTATGCATAGTCTTTCTCTTTTTAATGTATTGAATCTTAAAATATTGGCATATGATCCCCCTTTTTTCCTCTGTCTTGTAACAAACCTCTATCCTCCCCCCTTTCCCTCCCCCTCCCACTACCCCTCCCCCTGACCCTTTCCTGCCCTCCCCTCCTTTTCCCTCGACATCCCCATCCTTCTCCCTCTCCCTTCCCCTTCACCCCCTCCATATTTTTCCCCCTCCCCCTCGACCTCTCCCTCCTACGCCCGCGCTCGTTCCCTCTCCCTTTCCCCCTCTCCCTCCCTCTCCCCCTTACCCTCCTTCCCCTCCCTCTCCAACCTCTCACTCCCCTGCCTCTCCTCCGTCCCTCCCCTCTATTCTCCCTCTTTTGTCCCCTCCTCTCTCCTCCCCCGCCCACGATATGCAAAATGGCACCAAAATTGCATCTGAAACGTCGACAATTTGGATCTCATTTTTTATTTCCTTTCCCATCCACCTCCTAAACCCCAAAATTATATCGGAAAAAACAGAAAAAAATTGTTTTGATGAGGAAACGAATTAATTCTTGATATCATCAACATAGGCAACAAAAAAACCGAAAATCGCAGCACTTTACTAATAGATAAAACGGACGTTTACATAGAGATAACGAATGTTTAAACGGAAAAAAAGGTGTTTTTTGTAAAATAGGGTGTTGCCACAGCGTGGTGGTCCTTTTTGACCTGGAGAGATTTGTTTGACGGACAAAACCAAATATAAAATCGAGAAGAATAAAGTATCAAAAAGAGTAGATATGGAGAATATTGGAGTTCTTCACTATTGTGCCAAAAGAACTTACACAATTTAAAAGAAAGCTTCCCTATCATATTTGGGGACTTTGGCTTTTGATCCACTACTTAACGTGAGGAATAACATTTTTTTTAAAACCAAAAACAATTAGAACAAAAAAACAATAAGAATTTTTCATAAGCGAACAAAAAAAATTGCCTACCATGAACACTTTAAAAAGTGTAAAACAATATTAATTGTCATGATATAATGAACCTTTTGACGCAAAAGCCACATCTACAAACTGGCAAATGAATCCGCCAAATCATTTGTTTACTTAAAGGTTTATTCTTTGCAGTATGCTTATATTATCACAACGTCATTGAAGATTTTGTTTCGCATGTAGCTCCGTTCATATTCGAATTGCCATCCAAGTTTTGTCCAATGGTGGGTAACAACAAATTATTGAGTGTTTTATTCCCTTTTGCGGTCCATTTCCTCGTCGTAACAAAAGGTTTCTTATATATTTAAAGGCCACGGAAAAAAAATCCCGATCGTATTTGGGCTATTTGTGTTTGTTCACGATCATTAGTTGAAGGCATAGATATAGAGACATCATAATAAAATGTTGAGATTTAATGAAATAAAAGCAAAAAAGGTCATCCCCACACCGTTCGACAAACATTCTTGAATTGAAACTTGATAACATTCAACTAATAGAAACCGCGGACTAGTTATTTTAAAGTATTTTTGATACACATCACTAACACAGTTATACTGGGAAATATTGCCTCAACTGTCATACACACAATAAACAAACAACACAAAAGAACAAGCAAAACGTTTCACAAAAAAACAAAATAAATTGCTTAACAGATAAACTTTACTAACGTAAAACGATATTAGCCATCAAACTACGACGGGCCTTTTAGCTTGAACGCCACGATAACAACCGGCAAATAAATCCTCCAAATCATTTGTCTACTCAAATTCTTATGCTCAAAATACACTTCAATAATCATCGTCTCCATTTGTTGTGTTTGCCAACCAATATTGGTTCCAGTAACAATGTTTTCCATGTTCAAATGTTTACTTCTTCAACAAGGAGCGGGCGAGGACTATGAAAGAGGTGAGCGAGGAGGGCGAGGACGAGGTGGAGATTTTGGAGGAAGAGGAGAGGGAGGAGGGGGGGAACGAGGAGACGGTTGTTACTTCACCACTAAAAAACCATTAAGAGAAGAGAGATGATTATTTCTTGCTAGCCATACTGTTTTATGCCATATAAACAGCAATGGTTTCTCAAAAAGTGGACTGCATTGATCATCCGAGTATGGATTATGGAGATTTTTTTTCAAAACAATCAGGTATTGCAAAAGTCTTCACAAACAAAAAATTAGTAGCAACACTGAATAAAAACCATATAAAAAACTCGCATATTGTTATGCAGGTAAGATTATTTCCGTAAGTTTGTCAAACCTATAAAATAGTCTAAGAACTTTTGAAAAGAAAAAATAAAAAAATAAACGACAAGATCTACTCATGATTACAGTTTCAAGTGGTTTTTAAGTGTTGTAACTTTATTTAACTAAAAAAAGTTAGTCGATGTGGGAATTCAACGTATATAAAAGGGAAATTTGAATTTTAATTATAAAAATCTGACTGATGAAGAAGAGGAAGAAAAAGAATAGAAGAAGAAGAAGAAGAAGACAGAAGACAGAAAAAAACCAGAAGTAAAAAAAAAAGACGGAAGAAGACAAGACAGAATAAAAAAAGACGGAAGAAGAAAGAAAAACGAAAGAAGACTAGACTGAAAAAAAAGGACAAAAGTCCTACATTAACAAACTCGAAAATTGGATTGTTTTTAAACAGAAAAAAATTAAACACCTGAAAAAAGAAATGTCCATAAATAAAAGAAATATAGGGATTCTGAGATATAGCAAAAAATTGGATTAAGAAATTTTTATATTCATAAAACCATTGGAATGGAAAATGCAGCTAGAAATAGTATGTACAACCAAAGTTCGGAATTTTAGTTCCTATTAGCCGACTGTGGTGAGTTTATCTCCAAATGAATGGTAGATTATTTAATTCTCTAAAAAACTCATTTGCAATTGTTGGTAAAAATATTATCGCATTGAATTTTGTAGCTTATGGTTTTTTTTTTTTTTTTGTAAATAATATTATAAACCAGAAATAAACACCATATACAATTTTTTTTTGTGGTTATTTTATCGGTGAAAAAAATACATGAAAATTAAAGAAACAATTTCAGCAAACCATTAATATTTTTATAGATACTAATTTTCACTATTTTTTGTCGAAAGTGGACGTACATTTGCAAATGAACTTGTTGTCCTGATTGTTGTATCCTTCATTGCATGCACATGATGCCCCGTTCTTGCCACTAGAGCAAATACCGCCTCCGCCACAAGGGCCTCCTGGTTGGGTCGCATTGCAAAAGGCCTCACAAATTTTTATGTTTCGTTGATTGCGGGATGCACACCCGGTTGGGAGGTTTGAGTCAAACAGGCAATTGTTGTAAAGCTCGTCACAACTCGGGTCCCCGTTGCCTCCGATAACCGGCCCGGTGAAGTAGTTGGCATAAATAGTACTGTAAAAATGGTCCGCCATTGAAAAAGAATATTGCTCGGCAAGCCGTAAAACAATCCATGATATGACGTCTAGGAAATACAGGTGATCAAGAAGGCAAGCTTGATTCATGTACGACAGACATAAAAGATGCGAACACTAAACCTTTCATTTCACATAGTTTAGAATTTAGTTTTCTCATTATAATGAATTTGTTACACATGAAATACTCGTTTGACACTAAGACTGATGAGTGGGAATTTGGTTATGAAGATAAATAACGTGTGTATGACCGACGTTTTTTATTTTCATGGTCATCTTTTAAACAATTACGTTATTTGAAAATTGCAACTCTTGATATACTGCGGAGAGTCCTGAAAAACCTTAAAAAACACCTAATATAATTGTTAATAAAAATGAAACTCCATATAAGATACAATACAGTGAAGAAAAAACATTCTTCGTTAATTGTGTTAATTGTGCTTGTCAAAAGAAACAATGTTGTATGATTTTTTTGAAACAAACTACGAGTATTTGCCCACACATTTACCCGGTAATAATCATCCAAGTAAATAGAAACAAAAAATAAAACCATTCAAAAATCTCGCCAAAGAATGATCAAAGGAAAAATGCAAAACATCATACTAAATGGCTTATATCCCAATCCCCTCCTCTCCACCCTTTTTTAGCTAAACAAAAAAAAGTGTAATCCAAAACCGACGAGGTAAAATAGGTAGAAACAAAAATACAATTTCTAATTGTGACGTTTGCACATCAGATTGATGCCAATTTCAATGCCCTCACTCCTTTTGGCTTTTCTCTTTCACCAATCATTTTTTTTCAGAATTACATATTCTTAAATAAATAAAAATAGAAAATACTACAGTCATTAGAAAAGGGAAACGTAACTTTTATGAGAAAAACCTCAAACATCGATAAAAAGTTAAAAGGTGTGTATATTTTCTTGAAGTTATTTCTCATTAAAACTAAAATACCATTTTCTATCGTCATTGATTATTATCCTTTTTAATTCTACATCGTCATTTTTATTTGCTTTTTATTATTTTGGTTCATTGTTACGACTAACATTTACACAGTTTCATTGTTTTGGAATATTTCTTATTATTTTGATCATTTTAGTTAGTTCTATTTTCTATGTTACTTTTCATTATTCTTATTAACACTTACTAGAATATTTCAAGATTCTTATTCATATGATATAACACACTTTTTATACTTAACACGATATAGTGTCATGTGCCTTACAAGTTTTGGAGGGATGTGAGTTGACCGATGGACGATGGAATGCTTCCACTCAACTGGTTGATATGTAGACCTCTATGATACCAAGCATTCGCGAAACCAATATTTTCAAAAACGAAAAACAAAATCAAAAGAAGATTTCAACAATATCAATTCACAATTTTCTCACACTCAATTGCATATACTCCGCATGGACCTTGCCATCCTTGTCTCTTCCCTCATCTTTTCACCCTTCGCCTCAAACAGGCGCAATTCATCACTAATTTACCTCGTATTTTTTATTTAAAAACAGAAATAAAACCATAAAAAACAACTTAACAATTTTTTAAACATACATTAATTTCAAATGAAAAAAAAAATGTATATTTCGATCATGTCGACTCACATGCTTTCCCCACACATATATGTACCTATGGATAATGGATCCATATATTTATATCTTACCGCTTCCACCCCGTCCGTTATGCTTACCCACCTATACCTCAAATAAATTATTCGATTTCAAATGACGTAATTAAAAAAAGTTAAGCAAAATAAATGGACAAAACTAGAAAAATATGATGACGATGTTTCCACACCACATGGATTTAGTCACTCTCCTCAACCTCTTCTCTCTATTGCATAAAAATAACAATTTCAAACCAATAAGAAACAAACATATGCCAAACTATAAAAAGAAAAATACACCCTTGTTAAATGCTAGGTTTTTAGTGAAAATTTATTTTAAAGATATTCCGCTTCCCCGCCCTCTATGCTTTACCTACCTTCACCTGCCTTCTCCTCCCCACCTGTTTTCTTGATGAATTAACAAAAGTTTCCAAAATTTAATTTTCTTAAATGTAAACTGAAGATAAGCATCAAGGCTTTAAAAATAAATACTTTTCAAAAAACAAAAAATTAATAAATTGAAAAGTGAACGTAAAAATAAAGAGAAATTCGATTTTATTGGCTTCTATCATTGATTTTTTAAATATTATTTCTTATCATTTATTTTTTACTAT
Organism: Zygnema cylindricum; assembly: GCA_037447655.1. Classification (NCBI taxonomy): domain Eukaryota; kingdom Viridiplantae; phylum Streptophyta; class Zygnematophyceae; order Zygnematales; family Zygnemataceae; genus Zygnema; species Zygnema cylindricum. The sequence continues at coordinate 165,358 of JBBHKE010003281.1, forward strand.
TATTATCATTATAAATACTCCTAATATTTTCAGATCTTATTTTTACTATTGAACATTTTGTAAATTATTGGTTATTGTTTCACAATTTTCTATGACAGATTATAACCATTTTTTATTCTTAATATCTATTTTTGGCAATCATTATTGTAAAATTATAAATTGCTATATTTAAATGATATTTCTGTTGTTATTTTTTTTTTTTTGATTTTTACGATTCTTTTTAAAATTCTTATTAACAAGATTGTTATTACTATTATTTTATTATTACCTGTTAATATCAATAATAGTATTATTCTCATTGTCATTCTTACCACTTCTATTTATGATTATTGTTATACATAGAAAATAATGACTTCTACGTATTTAAAAAAATGAACTTGTATTTCTACAATGACAAAAAAACCAGGATAAAATAATAACAAAGGTTATTTTTATTAATTTTAGTGATAATAATAATGTTACAAAAAATAATTGTACAGAAAAAGATATGAAACTAGAAAAAAAAATTAAAACACTTAAAAAAAAAAGACACGAGTGGGTTTATGTTATGACCTTCTCGCTCTTATACTTTTCTTTGGATGAAAGAAAAAAATCGCAATCCATTACAAAAAGAATCACTTTTAAAAAAAAAATTACACATCCGCAAAATTACACTCCCTCTCCATTTCCACAATTAAGTAACGTAAATTACCATAATTGTTTTTTTTTTTATAAAACATAAAAATCAAAAAATAAACATCTCTGTTCACAATCGTCGACGCGGTGAACCATTTTTTTGGCTATAAACAAATTCCAATTAGAACACACTTTTGATGCACAACAAAACCATAGTGTCATGTATCTTACATGTATTCGAGGGATGGTAGTTGATCGATGGACGATGGAACATTTCCACCCAATCGGTTGCGAGATAAATTTCTTTGCCAACAAACATCCACAACACCGATGTAAAAATATAAAAAAATCGATATATCGAGGAAAAAAAACCATACAAAATTATAATTTTCCCACACGTGAACGCATTGGTTGCGTGCACCTTGCCCATCTCATCCTTTCCCCACTCATCACCACCGCCTGCTATCAGTTTTAGTATAAACTATCGGTAATATTTTTCTTGTTTTGTTAGAAAACAAAAAAAAAGAAAACATCTTACCCTCATCATACTCATTTTACAAATCATGTCAATTCATGTCAAAAAGTACATGTTTCTCCATATCTTTCAACACACATACATGTGCATATGGACGATACATGTGTGTTATCTCTTACAACCTATCCCTTTTTCTTTTCCTCGCTTACTTAAAAGACCACTTTTATATTTCAAATGGCTTAAATAAAAATAATACAACCGCCAAAAGATGCGCAAAACCAAAAAAAATGAAACTCTAAAAATTACAAAAAAATTAGTAGCAAATTTTAATGTTTCCACACCACATGCATATCGACGCTCTCTCACCTCTCTCATTTTTTTGCGTTTAAAATAAAGTTGTAAACCAATAATAAAAAAAAATATCGCTATACTAAAATACTTGCTCCTCCCCCTCTTCCCCCTCCCTTCTCTTTTCTCCACCTCTCCACCTCCTTTTCCCCCTCTCCCTCTCCCTTCCTTTCCACATCTCCTCTCATCTTTTCTCCCTCTCACTACCTCTCCTCCTCTCCCTCTATCCCTTTTTCCCCCTCTCCCCCTCTACAACTCTCCCACTCTAAAATTTTCTCCCTCTCCCTTGTACCCGCTACCCCTCCACTTTCTTCCCCACCCTCTCCACCTTCCCGCCCTCTCTCCCTTCCCTCCGCCTCCAGCAAAACCTCCCCCTCCCGCTCCCCTTCCAGCTCCATCTCCACCTCAACCTCCAGCTCCTCTTCCCCCTCTTCCTCCCCCTCCAATTCTCCTCGGCCTCCCCCTCCCTCGCCCCCCCCTCGCCCTCCTACTCGCTCTCCTCGTCCTCCTACCCTTCCCACTTCCATTTCCCTCCCCCTCCCTCTGTCTTTGCCTTTTCCCTACCTCTTCTACTTTCCCCTCCCCCTCCCTCTCCACCTCCCCGTCCCCATACCCTTCCTCCTCCCTTTCCCCCTCCTCCTCCACCTCGCCTTCGTCCGTTTCAGCTCTCTCTCTCTCCCGCTCCCGCTCCCTCTCCCTCTCATTTCTCCTCTCTCTTTCCCTCTGCTTCTGCTTGTGCTGCTACCGCTGTCGCTGCTAATACCACTCCCTCTCCCTGTCCATCTCCCTCTCCTCTCCCTTTACCTCTGCTTCGCCCGCTGTCACTGCCGCTGTTGCTTCCGCTACCTCTCCCTTTCTCCCCCTAGCCTTCTCCCTCAACCTTTCCCTCTCCCTCTCCCTCTTCCTCTCCCTCGACCTCACCCTCCACCTCGCCCTGGGCCTCGCCCTCGCCCTCTGCCTCCCTCTCCCTCTTCCTCTCCCTCTCCCTTTCCCTCTCCCTCTTCCTCTCACGCTTTATCTCTTTCTCTTCCCCTTTCTCCCTCTTCCCTCTCCCCCCCCCCTTCCCCTTTCCCCTGCCCCTCCCCCTCCCCCTCCTCCCCCTCTTTTCCTGTACCTCTTCCTCTCACTATTCTATCCCTCTCTTTTGTACTCCCTCTCCCTCTCCCCTTTCCTCTCCCTCTCTTTCTCCCTCTCCCTATCCCTCCCGTCTCGCTCTCCCTATATTTTCCCTTCTCCCTATCCCTCCTCTCCCTCTCCTCTCGACTCTCTCCCTCTCCCCTATCAATCTTGAATTTAATAAAAGATAATCCGTTCAATATTTTTAACAAACCAACTAATAAATCCATAATATAAGTACTCACACGAAAATAGGAGAAAAAGACATATTTTTAAATTGTCGTTTTTCGATACACATCTATTTCAATCACGATCTCTTTACCGCCTTTGCTCCCTCTACCCTACCCAATCCTCCTCATTTTTTCCTTTTTTCCAACAATAAGACACGTAAATTTCTTTGATAAGGTTTTCTTAAATAAATGTGAAAAATGAACAATTTTTTGCAACAAACCATTTATATTTAAACTACACTTTTGATATGTAATACAACCATAGTGTCATGTCTCTTACAAGCTTACGAGGTTCGCCAGTTGACCGATGGACGATGGAATGCGCCCACTCAACAGGTTGTTATGTAGACGTCTGTGACACGGGGCATTTACAAAACCAGTCATAGGAAGACACCTTAAAAAATAAATATCGAAAGGACAAAAAAACAATGTCATTTTACAATTTTCCTACACACGATCGCATTTGTTTGTATACATCCTTCCCTCCTACCCAAAAGCTTTGGTACACTCATTACTTATTGTATTCGTGCTTAACAAAAAAAAAAATCACACTAACATAAAATAAATATATTCAGTTTGTAACAACAAATATGAATAGTTTTAAATTGAGATGGTTAAGCAAAAAATAACTTCAAATGATAAAATACATGTTTTATCCATACTTCCCTTGCACATTCAAATACCAATTGGTAACGAATATACGTAATATTCATATCTTATCTTTGCACACCATTTATTTTGCTTTCTTTTCTTTATTTTAACTGAATTATTTGATATGAAATTACAAAAATAAAAAGCTACAACAATGAAAAAGTAGACTAAAAAAATTGTTAAAAAACAAAAGGGAAAAAACAAAAACAAATTGCTATGTCAACCCACGTAAATTTAGTCACTCACCTTACCACGCTCGTGTTGCCAATAAAACAAGAAAAATTGCAAACCAATCGAAATTTATATAATTAATTGAATGCAATATTTTCAATCTAAATCTTCTTTAAACAAAGTTATTTATCCTCGGCCCCTTTTTTTCCCAGCCCCAGCCCTCCTCCCCTCCTATATTTTTTCTCCTATGAATTTACTTAAATCTCCAAAATTTAGATTTTAATATTTTTTCATTAATAATTTCATTGTTGTTAATATAAACGACTTTTTATTATTTTCTACATCCGTTTATTTATTTTGTTGTTTCTTCATTTCTTTTCTATTAATATTAATTCATTTTTTTATAACTATCTTCTCTTATTGTTTTTTTTTTCTTATTTTTTTTCCATATTTGTCACTAATCTATATTATTTAATAATGTTTTACTTTATTATTTTTCATATTTATTTAAAAATTTCCTTATTTTAAGCAATGTATTATATCTTACAAATATTGGAGGAGGCTCAGTTGACCAATGGACGATGGAATGCTTCCACTCAACTGGTTTTTATGCAGCCATCTGTGACGACAAGCATTCCAAGAAACCAATCAAAGAAAAATAAAAATCAAACATCAAAGGAAAAAAAAATACAATTGACATTTTTCACACACAATCACATTTTTTTGCAACTGTTTTCCACTCCCCCCCCCCTCCTTGTATTTTTTACCTTTGCGTTTTTCCCCTTCTCTTGCTACATTTGTCAATTATTTTTTCTATTTTAATGGGAATGAAGGAAAAGACTTCGATTCTTATAATTAAAAGTTAAATGGTAGAAACAAAAAAACAAATAATAAAGCTACATAACAAGAAACTACTTCGAAGAGGAAAAGAAAAAACTAATCTTACAGGTCAATCTCCTTTCAGCCTCCTCTTAGCCCTCCCTCCCTTCCCCCCCCCCCCCCCCCCCTCCCCACCGCCTCTCCACCCCTCTTTTTGGCTTTTCCCACCATCGAAAAATAAAATTAGAAATACAGAAAAAAACCTTCGATTTTGACAAACTTGAAAATAATTATGTGGTGAATTTATTTTTGCAACAAGACTATTCCATACACACCACTTTATGCGCATCACAACCATAGTGTCACGTGTCTTACAACTCTTGGAGGGTTGTAAGTTGGCCGATGGACGATGGAATGCTCCCACTCAACTGGTTGTGATCTAGATACCTGGGAGAATAAGCATCCGAAAAACAAATCTTAGAAAAAACTGAAAGAAAAATCAGAGGGAAAAAAAAATCAATTCACATTTTTCACGCGTACAATTGCATTTTTCCGCCATGCACCACCACTCCCTCCACTTACACAGCCCTTCCTTTCACCCCATCTATTTTAAAATCCCCAGCTTATACGCTCCACCTTTTAAAAAAAAATAAAAAAAAATTACCTTAATATTTGAATGTCAACAGAAAGAAATAAAAAATAAATAACAAAAGTTTTAACAAAAAAACTACTTCCACAAAAAAAAAAAAACTTAGAGGACAAAGTAGAAAATTATTTTATTAAAACTGAAGGTTCTTTTCAAATATTTAATTATTATAAATGATTAAAATTGATTATTAACAAAAGACTTTAATTACTTATTTATTTGTTTATTTATTTTGTCATTCTTATGATTATGTTTATTGTTATTTTTAACATATATTAATTGATTGTAATTACAAAGTTGTCATTATTATTAATCGTTTTTAATAAATATTGTTATTTTTATTATTCATTAATCATTATGGGTGTTAATACAATGATTATAAATATTAATATATCATAATTATTTTGCCAGCTCTAGCCCTCTCCTCCTCTTCCCCTTTCACTCTCTCCCCCCTTCCCCCTCTCTAACTTTTTTACTCCCCCTCAACCCATCAATCCTCTCACCCAATAACGCGAGCCACCTCTCTACCTCTGTCTCTCCACATCTCTCCCCCTCTATTGCACACACTTCCTCTATCCCTCTTTCTCTAACTCCATCCACCTTTTCCTCCGTACACAATTTCCCCTCTCCCACTCTCACCACTTTCTTAACCTCCTTAACCCTTCTCACTTCGTCTCTAACTCTCTTTCTCTACACCGATCCCTCCCCTCTCCCTCTCCAACCACCCACCCTCTCAACCACTGCCTCTCTCCCCCTCTCTTCCTCCCTTCTCCTCCTCTAACCCACTCCGCCCTTCCTCCTTTCCCCAAATCCCCCTCTCCCCATCTCTCCCTCTTACATTTCCCCCCTCACTTATGCCTCCCACTCGTCCGATTCCTCTTCCTCTTCCCCTCCCTCTCCGTGCCTTTCTATTCGACACACTCCCTCTTCACCCATCTCTCGCTCTACTTCTCGCCTCCACCAATTCTCACCCTCCCCCACCATCTTTCTCTCCCACCCACCTCCCTCTCCCTACACCTCTCTCTCATCCTCCCCTCTCTCTCTTTTTTTTTCTCCCTTTTTTTCTCTCAATCCGTCTACCTCCCGCTCTCCCGCTCACTCGATTTCCCCTCTATCCCTCTTCCACTCCTCCTCACCCTGTTTTTCCATCCCCCCTCCGCTCCCTCTCCCTTCCCATCACACTCCCACTCTCTCCCTCCCTCATACTTTCGTTATCCCTCTCTCGCTCTCTGCCTCTCCACCTCTCGGCCCTCGTCCTCGTCTCCGCGTCTCAACCTCTCCCCTCTCTCCCCTTCGTACATCTCCCCCTATTTCGTAACCCACTTTTGCCGACCCTTCCCCCTCTGCCCAACCAACCCCTCCACCTCTTCCCCTCCAATTCTCCCCTAGCTCCCTCTCCCTCCCCCTCACACTATCCCTCTAACACTTCCCCCCTCTGTTGCTATCCCTCTCTTGCTCTACTTCATTCCCCCTCTCACTCCATATCCACATATCCTCCTCTCTCTCTCTCGCCCCTCTTCCCATCTTACCTCTCCATCACTTCTCCCTCCCCCCTCTCACCGTCCTGCCACTTTCCCTCTCTCCACCGTTCTCCATCTCCTCCCCCTCTTAACCTCTCTCTCTTTTCCCCTCTTTTCCCATCCCTCCTCTACCGCGTTCCCCCCCTGCCCCTCACCCTCCACCTCTGCCTCCGTCTCGCACTCCCCCCACTCTCTCTCCCTCTCTCACCCACACTCCCCCTCCCTCCCCTCTCCGCCTCTCCCACTCTAACCCTCCCCATTTCCCGCCCCTCTTTCCTCCACCCTTCTTTGTTCCCATCTCCTTCAGCCTCGTCTCCCCCTCCTTGCCCTTCTCCCACTCCCTCTCTTTTTGCCTCTCCCTCTTTTTCCATTTCTCCCACTCCTCTTCTACCGCTCTCCCCACACCCCCTCCCCGCCCCTCTCTCTCTCCCTCTTTCCCCCTCTCCCTATCCCCCTCTTCCTTTCCCTCTCCCCCTCTCCACCCTTCCCTCTTCTCCTTCCTCCACATCTCCCGCACAACCTTTGTCCACCTTTCTTCCTCTACCCCTCTCAACCTTTTAATCTCCTTTCCCGTCTACCCTTCTGCCTCCCCGTTCCCATCTCCCTCTCTTTTTGCATCTCCATCTCCATCTCTCACTCCCCTAATTTTTCCCTCTCCCTCTCCCTTTCGCACCTCTAACACCCTGTTTCCCCCTCTCTCCCTTTCTCCGTCTCACTCTATTTCTCCCCCTCCTCTCGTCTTCCCCCTCTCCCCCACTCTCCCTCGTGTGCTCACACACTCTCTCCCGCGTCCTCTTCATCTCTCTCTTCCTCTCCCTACCTCCTCCATCACTTCCTCTATTCTCCAATTCTCGCCACTCTCCCTCTCCATACTCTCTCCCTTTTTCCCACTCTCACCATCCGCCGATCCTCCCTCCTACTCCGACGTTGCCCCTACTTTTTTGTCCCCCGTTTCCCCCTCAGCCACTCCCTCCACATCTCTCTCACCCTCTCTCCGTCTCTCAATCCTTCACGCTCTCAATCTCCCTCTCTTTCTCCTTTCCCCAGTTCCCCGTCCTTCCTCTCTTCCCCTCGTTCCCCCTCCATCTCCTCACTCTACCTCTTCCACCCCTTTCTTTCCGGTCTTTACCTTTATCGTCCACCTCTCTCTTCTCCTCTTTCTCCTCTTCTGTGCCACACCCCCTCCCCTCTCTCCCGCTTCCCCTCCCTCTCACCTTGCCTCCCCCTCTCTCCCTCACTCCACCCGCCCTCTCTATCGCCCTCTCCTTTTCCACTATCTCTTTTTAGTACTTTCCCTCTCCCTTGTCCTCTCCTTTCCTCTCGTTCCCTGTTCGCCTCTTCCACCTCTCTCCCTGTCTCCCCCTCTCACTCCACACCTCGCCCTCTTGCCCTCTCCCCATCTCCCCATCTTCTCCGTTCCCCCACTTCCTTCATTACCTCCCCCTTTTTTCTCTCCCTCCAACCATTCCCCTGTTCTCCCTGTCGCTTTGCTTCCTCTCTCTTTTCCCTCCCCGTCAATCCTCATTTCCACAGTGAAAAGACGTAAATTTCTTTAATTATGTTTTTTTAAGTAAAAACGCATGTCAAAATAAACATACAATTACATTTGTTTTTTTTTACAATTTTCAGAAATAAGTACGTGGTGAATAAATAACTTCAACACACCACTTCCATTTACACCACTTTTGATACGTAATGTCTTACAATCCTTGGAGGGATGTGAGTTGACCGATGGACGTTGGAATACTTCCACTCAACTTGTTGTATTCTAAATTTCTGTGATAATAGCATCCACAAGTCCAATCATAAAAGAAGATTGGGAACAATCGAACATCAAAGGAAAAAAAAAAATTAGAGCACAATGTTCAAAGACAACATCGAATATGTTTGCATACTTTTGACAAACTTCATTGCTGTGACATATTTACTGCAACAAAAAAAAAAAAAAATAGACCACACTTCTAACGCGTAACACAACCATAGTGTCATGTGGCTTACATGGCTACAAGGGATGTGAGTTGACCGATGGACGATGGAATGCTTCCACTCAACTGGTTAAAGTCGAGCCATCTGTAACATTGGGTATCCACGAAATTAATCATAGAAAGAAGTTTGAAAATAAAAAAAATATAGAGGAAAATGAAGAGTAACGTCATTTAAAATTTCCCACAAACAATCGCATTTAATCATATGCATCTTCCATTTTACTTTCTTTTGTTTTCCACCTTAATTTTTGGTTCAATCTTTTACTAATTTTATTCTTGTTTAAGAAAAAAAAAATACATAACCATAAAAAAAGCTTAAAAAAACATAAAATCAACATATTCAATTTCCAACAACATAATATCGAAATTAAAAAAAAATGATGAAACATAAAAAAAATGTTTCCAAATCATGTTGAATTTAAAATGAAAAGATACATGTTTCTGTAATACCTCTCCCAGACACGTTTTGATAGATATTGCTTACATGTACATTCATATCTTATGCTTTGAATCTTGTCTTTTTTTCTTTTGTTACTTGCTTCAAAAAAAAAAGCGCTTAACTTTTTTGCTCCTTTTATTTGCTTCAAAATAAATTATTTTTTTCAAGTTACACCCCCGTACTTTTATTAAAAAATTGAAAAATGTCAAACCAATAAAAAAAATACCATCGAAATATTGTTTGAAAAACAATCATTAAAACAATGCGAGATTATCAATCCAATTTTTTTTCAAACACAGTTACTTCCCTCGCTCCTTTTTTTTTCCTCGGTCCCACACACCCTCTTTTTTCCCCTTCTATCCCTTATAAATTTATATATGTTTCCAAAATGAGTTTTTATTACTATTTATTACTACTTGCTAATATTTTTTAATAGTAATCTTTATTTATTAATTATAATTTATCTTTTTCAATATCATTATTATTTTTTTGTGAAAAAATTGAACAAAAAATACACACTTTTGAAATGCAAGTTTATCTACCTATATCTATTACTATCATGATCCCATCACCACCCATTATACCTTCTTGGCTCTTTCCTCCCATTTTTTAGTTTGTGTAAAATTCTATAATAAGTTTGTCCGCCATAATAATGAATATACAAATACAAACAAAATAGCTTTTTCTTTGAATTTTTTTGATATGGTGTAATTGTTTTTGCGAAAAAACACACCTTTTTATTATTTATTATTTTACAATTTTTTTTTTCATTAAGTGTTTAGACCACACTTTTTATGGTCAACTGAACCATAGTGTCATGTGTCTAACAGTATTGGAGGGTATTGGAGGTAGAGTAACTTACATTTCTGTCAGGGATGTCAGTTGACCGATAGACGATGGAATGCTTCCAGTAAACTCGTTGAGAGTTAAGACTCTGCGACATGGGGCAGCCACGAAACCAATCATAAAATTACTCACAATCACATTTTTTTGTTGGCATCCTAATCTACCTCATCCCTTTTTCCCCGCCCGCTTCTCCCTTCTCCCTTTGCATCCCCCCCGACTCTCCACCTAACCCACGCGCTCTCTACTCTCTCCCCTCATTTTTTTCACAATCTATCACTCTTTTTTTCCTTGGTTTCTATAAAAGAAAGATATAGGTCAAAATATCAATTTTTTGTTATGTTTCCTGAAAATTTCGTGCTATTTTTTTTTTTTTTCCTTGTTTTTCTAAGATTTGTTTTCGTATATAATTCTTTATGATTACTTATTGTTAATTTTATTTACTATCATCGATTAATATTTATAACATACAAATGATTATTACAAATTTCCATTTTTTATTGCTTTTACTATTTTTTTCTTATTTACCATACTTATTAATTTTACCATTCTTTAAAATTATAATTATATTTTTCATCCTTTATTATACAAATTATTGAAATTTATGAATTGATGTATATTATTATAAATTTTATTGTACTCCTCCTCCCATCTTTATCTCTCACTCTCTCCCCCTCTCCCTCGATCCTCCTTCCGCATCTCTCTCTTTTCCATCGATTCCTCTTCTCCTTTCCTTTTCCCCTCTCCCCTCTCATCTTCTTATGTCCCCGCCCCACCATCTCTATCGCACCTGCCCCTCTTGCCCCCTCTCTCTCAATTTCCACCATTAAGCTACGTGAACTTTGAAAATCAGTTTTGCTATGAAAAAATGAAATGAAAATACAAAAAATGCTTTGCTTCCGACAATGCGGTACACTATTTTTTGCAACAAACCAATTCCAATTGAGCCACTTTTTTGATGCTTCATGCAACTTTGTGTCATGTGTCTTACAAGTCTTGTTAATATTTATCACTCCTCAATGTGACTTATTAATATTTTCATATATTGTGTATTATGCATATTTATTACAATTAATTGTTACCTTATGGATTGTTTTATGTCAATGTACAAGTGCAAATTGGGTACAGATAGCTTGTATACAGGTTATGCGTACACTTTTGGGGCGTTCATGCTTACGATGAGCATAACCTTCACATATGTGTAGTAAAATTAATTTGTGAAAAACTATCCAATTTCATAATTTTTGACAAGAGATTAAAATGAGGAGTTAGCGAATGTAAGACCAAGATATGTTTATGAAGTGGAAATTCTTATTGTGTACCCCTATTTGGAACAAAAAATACCTCGTTTACACAAATATTTCTAAATGATGGATAAAAAGTTACTCGTTGCAATAAAGAGCTCCGTCCATAGGTGCTCATCATCTCCACTCTTTTACAAAACTCATTTTCAAGAGCATGGAAAAGCTTGATTGATTGTAACTCGCGCGGTTGTTATGGTTGAGTGGAGCGTAAATGAATATTGTTGAATAGGTATCTTCGGAAGATTTTTTTTCCTAACAACGTACTTTCTTGTGGATTTTATAGTTTTGGTATTCTTGATGTGTTTAAGCATTCTATATTTTAGCTATGACTAATAATGTCAACACCAACAAATTTTAACACATCTACTTTTTAACACTCGTCTCATCATTATATGGTGCCTATTAACCAATTATCAACAGATAGAAGAAAATACAATAGAATGATGGTGTGGAACATATATTATATTGAATGTTGTTTCCTCATTTTCGAACGCTTATGGTATTAATTTGAATGGTTCAAAATTTATTGATGTTTTGTTCCACTCAATTTTGTAATTTTTCAAGTACAGTTCTAATAGATGATGCTCTTGACTCCATGATTCTCGAGTCCATAATAATTGTGTTTCCCTCGTTGAAGATAGCTTGAGTGTCCCTGATAATTATGAAATAAATACACACATTTGATAGCTAGTAGGCTGTTTTTTTTGGTGATGTCTGTTTGTGTATTTTGATTGTGATTGACATTTTCCAAAAAACCACTCAGATTATTGTTTTTAGCATGCTAGCCATACGAAAACTCATCGTTCATGAGTTCCAATATCACCCACATGTAGGGATCCTGAATATCACAAAAACTTTGATAAAACACTTCATGTGATTTTTGGTAGCCATCTATCCGCAAGATCATAGGATGCTATGTTTTCGACCGTAGTCTTCGCCAACGAGAAGACACATTTTACAAGTCAAGAAAGTTAGTTCTTTAGAAAAGTCTTGACCTTTCGTAAAATTGGGCCAATGTGGGTGCCGCTTATTCAAGATAGTCACCATTCAGTCCTCAAAATGGTGCACTTTGTCCACCATGGAAGCAAAAGACATCACAGCATTGTACTACGAAAAAACATCCATATTCCACATCCTCCGCGAGGATATAATGGGTATTTCTACGCTTTACCTCCTTTTTCTAGATGTTATTGTGTTGTAGTTTGTTGATAGCAAGTAGTTGTTTTTGTCTAACGTTAGTTATTTTTCCACTAGAGACATCGATGGAATTGGAAACTCAACAGGAAGATACAATTGTAAATATTCACAAAACCTTTTTGTTACCTTACCACTTTTGTTTTGCTAAACGTGATATAGCCTATTATTGAAATTTGGAGTTTTTACGACTATTCAAATCCAATTTGAAAAGTGTACTTTTTGATAAACTGTCAAAAACATGATTTTTCTTTTTTAGTCAAAAAATTTGACCTCCAAAACAACATACATGCTAAAGATGACGTTCTTTCTTTTACTTTTTGTCTTATCACTATTCTCATCTCCTTTTTGACCACCAAAATTCATAATTTTTTGCATCATACTTCTAGATCCAAATATCATAATGTTGGGTCATTTTTGTCGTAATATTAGAAGGCTATTAGGTCACCTACACATAAAAATTGATCTTAATTGTTCGTCACATATAGCTTGGTGTATATTCCGCAATGACAAAGAAAGCTTGAATTTTCCCTGGACACGAACCGACATTAGTCTAACATTCAACAAAATTTTGTTTCAAAGGTTTTTACTCTATTTCTATAACAAAAATTGAAAATGTATAATTAAGTTTTTATTTTACTATAGCCATGTTGTACCCATTTTCTTATGTTTAGTTTTTGTACAGAACATCCATCCCCCCTCCTAGAGTTCACTCACAAGTATTTCAATTGTGTAAGGTTCCCAATCTCCGGCGCAATGATCCCTCGCAATCCTCGATATAATAAATCTCTGCACCGCCCACCTGCATAGATCATTGACCAACATCTCCTTATTCCCTCCTCCCACCCCTCCCAATTCTCCCGTCCTCACCAGCTGTCCTCCGTGCGTTGCCGAACAAGTTCCCAATTTACCTCTCAATAAAACCCTCCTCTCTCGTATAAACCAAAAGCGATATATAAATGAATTTCCCCTAATTCTTTTACGCCCCACACTAGCCCCCCCCTTATATATCGCCTTCCCTCACCCACTCTTCCATAGTAAAATGCCACCCTTGCCTGTGGGATGTTTGGGGGAGGGAAGAGGGGGGAAACGAGGAAAAAAAGATGGGGGGGACGCTCGCTTTCCATACCACCGCCCCGAAAAACCTCTATCCACTGAAACTCCTATAACCTCTCCTCTCAAAACCCCACTGCTCCCCCCTCTTCCTCCCGACTCCTCGCTCCTTCCTTCCCTCGGTTAGATTTCCTAGAAATCCGGGATTCGGCATGTCCCACATGGGGAAAATTGAGCCGGCCAGGGCTCAAACCTGGGACCTTTGAGTTAAAAGCGGTCAACGCTGTCACCGCACTAACCACTGTGCCACCAGCTCGACGTAGAGACTGACGGGTCCGTACCCATTTATTTCGGGCGGCTTCGAGTGTGAACGTAGCACATTACACACCGTATTGAACCAGCATTCACGTGCCAATCCAACACTCTCCCCCCTTCCATCCCTCTCTCCCTCCCTCCCTCTCTCCCTCTCTCCCTCGAAACCCTTGAAGGACGAAATTTCATCGCAGACGTATCGCAGTATGTTTCTGAGGCTGTCCTTTCTTTCACTTCCCCCCTCCCCTCTCCCCCCATCTGTCTTCCCCCACTAACCCCTTAAGCCTTCCCAAGGCATTGCTTCAAAACCCCATCGCAGCAAAGAGCGCACTCGAGTAAGAACCAATTTTCAGTGCGAAATTTAGTGCGAAATACAGAGAGAGAGAAAGGGGGGGAATGGAGGGAGGGAGGGAGAGAGAGTTAGAGAGAGGGAGGGAGAGAATGAGCGGATCTTTCGCAGCAAATAGTGCACGCAGCAATAGCCACTCACATTATATACACGCTACCAGAATCGTCGCATATAAACAGTCTGTCACATTCAATGGCGGGAAAGTTCCCCTTGTTCTCGACGGCCGCCTTCACCGCCTCCAGAGCCGACTCTGCAGCACAAGTACGGACAGTACGGACGGTACGGAAAGAAGCGTCAAAGGAGATACGTGTGAATATATGAGCCGCACGTCTGAAATAACGCGGAAATGAAGGAGGAAAAGGAGGGGAAAACTTACTGTCTGGCGCCGCCATGGGTCCGTTGTAGCGTCCCATTCCAAGTGCCACGTGGCAAGCTAAGATCAGCAATGTCACCGTGACTGTGGTGGCAGGCATGGCTGCGAGCTCGCCACGTCAGACGGATACAAAAGTTTGTTAGCGAACACCACGTGGCGACTTTACTGAAAGAAGAATCTCGATCGAGACCGATTAGGGTTTTGACGTCAGTGTGGAGAAACCGTTTGTTTTTCGACACGTGGAGCTCTTGGACGTGAGTGAAGGAAAGTAACGTTTGACATTCCACCGACCTGTCGTACGATGTACTATCTGTTAGTACTTGAATTTTGTTGACGGAATGAGGTACGGCCTATTTGGGAAGGTTCGAGGGGAGAGAAGCGTGACCTTCCTGACCACCCGTTGTACGATCTTTTGCGGAGCTAATTGAATTTTATTGACGGTAGGAGGTACGGAAAGAGTCGAGGAATGAAACGTTTGAGCTGCCGACCAACTGTCGTACGATTAAATTCTGAATTTTGCTGACGGAATGCGGTACGGACTTTTGGGGAAGGTGTCGAGGAAAGAAACGTTTGACTTTCCGTACCAGCAGCTGTCTGTTGCGAGGTACTTGAATTTTATTGACGGAATGCAGTACGGCCTATTGGTGAATGTGTGTAGGAAAGTGACGTTTGGCCTTCGTGACCAACTGCTAGGGTTTACGAATGCGGAGTACTTCAATATTATTGACGGGATATGGTACGGATTGAGTGTAATGTCCTTGTTTTTTGCATACGTGTCATATAAAAAGTGGCGCTCGTAGCTGAATTTCATCCAGAAAAAACATTCAAGTTACACCATTGAAAGTACAGCCATCGAGGGACGAAGGACTTAAAAGTTGAATGACAACCGTACGATTGAAATAGAGCTGGCTGTGGATTGGTCCGACATCGGCATGTGAAAGTGTAAAGATCCCCAAAAAAAAAGTACAGCTGTACCGCAAAACCTGGTCCTTGGATAAACGGATCCGTACAGGAACATTGAATTCGATGCCATAACCACAAAGGCCAGAATCGTTGACGCCGTGTATTTGTCCTTTTGTCGGTATCTGCTGTTTGTTACCCAAAAGGTACAGTACCGTACAATAGTAATGGCACCGAGCGAACCAATAGCCACGACTCATCCATGCGAATCGCGCAACCGAATTTGAGTACGGATTGGAAGGTTTCAATCCACATATTTGATTCTTTTTCTTTCGCAAAATTCCATTTGTACAACAAAATTCAAACGATATGTACTGAAATCCGTACCAATATGAAGTTGAAAGGGCGGATAAAAACTGCTTTGTAGATCTCGATATTGCGAGTTTCGGTTGTCGATATTTGTACTTTTGAATGGCTAAACGTGGGTTAGGCCTTCGTATCATAGTTCAAAAGTAGGTGAAAGTAGGCCCGTACAATATGCCTATTGTACGCAAAACATACAATATGACCTTAAGACCCATATTGTATTGGCCTCAAAATGAAAAAAAAAGGGAACAGGGTTGAGTTGCACATCGATCGAGAATTAAACGTCATGTCTAAATTTTGAAAAACATTTGGACAAAAAAATATTTTTCTGTGAGCTTTGAGGTATTTTTTATTTAAACCGTCAGATTTGGACGATCGGACGGTCGCTGATAAAAGTAGGTGATTTAAGAAGATCACATGAAAAACCCGTAACACAACTTACGAAAGGACAATCTGTCATATTAGCGTCTGCAATTTTGAGGGCCACACTAAATAAGGCCTCAAATTGACCAATCAGGCAGTCCTCCGCGGTTTTTTTCTTTTTCCGGTTTTTTTTCCCACGGAATGTCATCCTACGCCGTGTCAGTTCGCTAAAAAATTTCGTCCGGCGGCGTGCGCTGTAATATGATCTTTACGTCAAATTCGTACGTTCGCACAGGAGTGTGCACGACGCACACACATACAGTATGCCTCCTCTACGCTATTTTTGTGCAAATTTTTGTGCGCCTACCAAAGGCCTACCATAAAAAAGCCTACTTTTGAACTATGCTTCGTATATACAGTTTTTCACACGGCTTACATGTGAATCATTCTTGAGTCTAGGCGCTTAATTTTGGTTTTAGTACACCATGAATCGCTATGAACGTTAAACATAAGATGTCTCGTGCGCATACAACGCACGCATGAAACGCCCAATAATAACGAATATGTGCACGGAACAAAATTCAAAGTTTTTAAAATCCGTTGACCGGTTTTGACTTCATACTAGGAGTTATTACGGTACATTTCCGTACATTCCGTATGTTTCAGTACAGCTGCCTTACATTTTTCTTACATTTATGTACAATGTTCACATTATTCCTTTACTTTTTAGGGTTCTCGTACATTTCCATATACGTCAGTATAGGTGTGTTAATTATTTGTTCATTTGCGTTGAGTGGCCGTACATAATTGTACCTCTTACGGTTTTTAAGAGAGGTTTTAGGGTTATTAGGGTACATTCTCGTACATTTCTGTATTTTTCAGTACAATTGCCCTAAACTTTCCATACTTTTAGGGTACACTCTCCGTATAATGCTGTACATTTCTTTATATTTTCCTTTCATTTTCAGATTTTTGAAGGATTTTCTTTTGGTCACATTTTCCGTATATTTTCTTACATCTCCGTTCATTTTCGTACAACAAAAACTGTACAAAATTTACTAAAAGTATGAAATCGACGAATAGTTTCGTAAAAAAAATAGAAATCCGTACGAATTGGACAACTATGGACGAGACTGTCTTGTCTTCGCTCGCGGAGATGACGCGACGTCTCTTTTCTGGAGTTTTACGTACATTGTATCTGTATGAAAATTACACGCATTTTACGAAAGATTCAAAAACGATAAAAAATGACGAAATTTCTTAAAAATGTCATAATCCGCACGAATGAGACATCTATGCCGTTAAAAAGCTAGTATAAGAAGATTATTAGGGTATCGCCCCATGTGGCTAAGTTCAGGTTTTTTTATGTCGTTTTCCATTCAAACTTAGCGCCGTACTACCTAAGTTGCGACCGTACGAAAAAATCGCGAATTTGTATAGTACAATTTGCTTCATTCTCAAACTTAGGATGTACGAAAAATTGTCGTTTTACGTTTTTTTGACCCACTGTCACGTCATCGTCAAACTTATCAACAAACACATCGGCAATGTGTTTTAAGCTAAGTAAATCCGTTAACACCAATAGGAAAACAAATTTTCACATGTGAAGTATTTTAAAAAAAAATTGACAAAAAAAAAATTACAAGTTTGTTGGGTTTTGTCAGATAGTACCCAGTACGGTTTTTTTTAGCAGGGGTCTCGAGCCTGCAGTGCCCTTCGACAGAAAGGTGAAATATCTACCACGGCGCAACTGCTGCTCGCCCTCACTGTTAGTTTTGGACGATCTTCAGCTATCCATCGATTCTGACAAAAGTATCGATTTGCATATGCGATGTGACGTGACGAGACGAATCGGAATGTACCGAATTGTACCAAACGTTTACATGTTTGAATGAATGCATTTTTTGTACAGACGTGCGGCAATTCCCGGTGGACAATCAATGTGTAAATATGAAATTATTGGACCACACTTTGGTGGCTTATTTAGTGTAGACTTTTTGTTTGCATAGAAAAGACAAAGCAAAGTAGACAAAAAATACCCTTCTTCTATTAATGCAACAACAACAATTCAGATATAGTCAAGTAAGACAAGGAATAGAATTTGGCTTTATTAGAGAAAGTTTCTTTTAACACTTTGTCCTAAAAGGACCATTTATTAAAGCTACGGCTTTCCTACAATTCTATTTTGTCTCTCTGCATAATATATGTGTTTGTTATTTATATCCCTTCCTAATCTTTCCTATCTCTCTTGTCTAAATATTTTGTGACTCCCTAAGCCCCTCTGCGTGTATTGATCTGTGGCTGGTCCACGCTGTCTGTGGTAACGAGGAACTCCTCTCGTTAGCTCGGATGATCGACCATGATCGACACTTTATGGGCCTACCCATATGGGGCCCAAAGGCGTTCCGAATTCTAGAATAGGAGAGCAACGGCCATCCGAAATCGGCCGTGAGTAGAGGAGAATTGGGTAGATGTGCAACGAAAACACCTAGAGAAGAGAAGGTGCATCAAGTCAAACCCACACATTCGATACGAGTGAAGGGGAAACTTAGAGAATGACCTCCAAGGGCTCAAAGGGGAAACGTTAAGAGTGAAGGCATCAACCATATTAGACAAGATCAAACTCATGCGATCACAACCTCATGCAGTGTATGATGAAAAGATGTCAAGCAAAGAAAACATTTCCCATTTCTCTAAAAACAAAGTCAAAGCACAATCAGGTGGTCTAAACCTCCCAACAGCTACTAAAATTTCATAACTACTTTTGTCCCTACCTCATGAATTCACATCAGCTCTCACCATATTAGAGGGTTACGAGGGGAAGGAGTGGAAGTTAGAGGAGATAGTCACAAAGCTCAGCTACCGATGGCTCCACCGAGGTGGTGATGCCCGAGAAGGCCTCTAAGCACAAGCCTGACATCAAGAAAAAGAGCGGTCGGAGATCTGACAATGTAGGTGATAATGTAGAGACCAAGCAAAAAAGTCAAAACCTAAATGTGAATGATTTGGTATGCTAAGCAAACATCCAGATCACAAGCAGAGACGAGCAAAGCAGAGAGGGGACAGGCAGAGTAGATAGCGGCGGAGGAGAGGATAATCAAGTCAAAAAGACATCTCACTACCTCATCACAAACCACACTCCAGACTGCATCATGATCTCAAATGCAAGCCTCTTTCTAATATCAGATGGCAAAGAAAGAGAAGGTCTGTCACCAATGCAGAAAGGAGGAGAACAGAAACTTACCAAGTTAGGGGAATCATCTAAGATGATTCACCGAGAGAATCGGAAAAGACAGACTAACACAAACTCCATGCAGGATCCCCAAGAGGAGTCGCCAAGGTACCCTGCCGTAAGCAAAGTCTAGACACCTGAAGATCCCGAAGTTCGAAGCACCAAGCGATGGGACGCCATCCTGCCAAAGACAAAGGAAGCGGTCTGAAAGGACAAAGAAGCAGTAAAAAAATACAACAAGGACAACAACGAGGTTCAGATCCCTCACACTGGGAATTGAAGCAACAAAGAGGTGTGCTACACGGTTAGATCCACAAAGGTTGCAACAGCAACAACAGAGACCAATCATGGCTCACACAAAATGAGCATTCAAATGAAAAGAGACTCTAGAATGTAGGAACTTTCACGTCAAAAGGAGACAACTAAGAGATCTCACGAG
Organism: Zygnema cylindricum; assembly: GCA_037447655.1. Classification (NCBI taxonomy): domain Eukaryota; kingdom Viridiplantae; phylum Streptophyta; class Zygnematophyceae; order Zygnematales; family Zygnemataceae; genus Zygnema; species Zygnema cylindricum. The sequence continues at coordinate 185,101 of JBBHKE010003281.1, forward strand.
GAGAGTCTTTCACCTCAACGGGACATAAGTGGGAGATCTTACCAAAGAGATGTCAAATAGGTGGTAGAGAAAGACACCACGCGTTAAGTGTCAGCGAATGGCACGACATCGAAGGGTTTTAACTCAGAATGGGTGGAGACCACGACAAAGGAAATATGCGGGGATGCCACCGAGAATGCTCCAAATCAAATAAACACTCCATCATCACTAACGCGCAAAGACAACGTGACTAATGTCCTGCAAGTAAACACGAAGAACGCCATTAGTCAAGGAAAAGGAGGTTGATAGCTCACTAACCATGCATGTTGATACAAGAAAGCAAGCGACAAAAGAATGTTGCACCAGCGAACAAGCAGCTCAAAATACTCCAGGTGTACAAGACATGACCTCAACAAACAGAGGGATTCGAATGCATGACGAGAAAGAGGAAAAAGGGGAAGTTGATTCAGAATCTTCCCATAAGATTCTTGAAAGAGTGAGAGGCAATCCCAAGCGAGATAAGAAAGGCGGCAATGGAGAGAGTACCAAAAACAATCTCTCATTTATCATCGGGCTAAGTAGAACGTACAGAGTACTAAAAACTAGCTCCAATGACAAGATAGTCTAAGACCTGCATCGAGAGAGAGAGATCAAAAATCAGTTTTTTGATAGGAAAAACAATGCAGAAAGAGGAATAGTGGCAGAGGAACACGGACGTAGCAAACCATATGCTAGACACCTCACAGAAACCAAGAGTCTAGGGGACTTTGGCAACGGAAGCATTGGTGAGCAAGGGATAGAGAGCTGACAGAAAAAGAAAGAAAAATATTACATAGAAAAGAAAGAAAAAGAGATGCAAAATAGTGGGAGAAAGGAGAAAGAAACAAAAGACAACGGGGTGAAATAACTAGCCTGTAGGGACACAATCAGAAGTAAAGCTGAGAAGGTCAGCCGAGGTAACCACCACCATTCTCTAATGCCCACCTCCATCGATGGGAGGAAGACTGATTTGGCATCCGAATTTCAGAAAAGTCTGTCAAAAATGCCACAGGATAAAACAAAGAAAATTAGTAAGACACCATCATCATTGTCAACTCTGACACAAGAGCCGAAGGGAAACAAAGATGATCAACGAGGACTCAAACACGAGTCAAATCATAGGAGCACATTAATTTCTAATAGAGTTGCAGTTGAAACAAAAGCACATACAGGAAAGGAGATCATGAGGAACAAAATCTCACTGTTAATTGATCCAGCCAAGGAGAGGACAGATTTGTCGAGGGCAAAGACTCACATCATTCCCTAGGAAGTCACCTCAAGGGAAGGAGATCCACCCATAAGAGCTCCTATCATCAAGGCCAGTAATGAATCTGCATTTAGTGGAGGAGCTAACAAGTTCTATATCAAGGAGAATTGGACAATGGCGAAAAAAGGACGAAAAACAAGAAAAGAATTTGTAAGTCAAAATTACTTCACCAGCATCCTGTAACATGATACAGAAAACGGAGTAAAGTGCAAAAATTAGACAGCAACAAAGGAAGCTGGAACTTACCAGAGAGGAGTAGAGATTCCGAGGAAAGTAGGAGAAGCCTCACAAGATTTCTCCACTTGTCGTCCCACACAATCAATCGAAGAAAAATCTGATCAAGTAAGTGAAAGGTTAGTCCATTTGATAGAAGAGGAACCGAAGCCAAAAATGTGGGAGAAAAAATCTTTAAAAGAAGCATTGTTAACTGAAACTGAGAAATCAGACAGGAGGGGATTAATAGGGAAAGATTGGAAGGAATTTTTATCTTACCTTTTTTTAACCAAGGTTCTTCAAAAACCACCATTTCTAAAGGCTCCATATGCGGCCAAGATTCAGTATGCCACGATCTTGAAAGGAAAACATCGGCGCAGCTTAGCAGAAGATATGATGGGAGAGTATAAAGGTTGTACCTTTGTGGATGTGCGACGAAAGCGCAAAGTACCTTTGGAGCCGCACATTGGAAAATGTCGAAGGTTTATTCGCTGCCACGAACGAAACAATTGAACGGACGGAATTAATCAAGTCGCTCGTACGACAACTTGAAATATCTGCGACGAAACGCACGTTACCAATTGAAGGACAGACGTTCGAAATCCACGGTCAAGTTGAAACGAAACATTATTCTCCTCGTACAGCAAGGATAACGGACACGTTAAGTGGTCCCAGAATTAATCCGTTGGCATGTGCAGAAAGCGCCAGCGACGCAGTGACCTTAAGCGCCAGACGCGCCCCAATTGGCCATAATTTGACGAAAGGTCATCTTTGGACAACAACTGGTCCCCATGGGATCATACGTCAAGTGAAATCAGAATCACTGCAAGTAAATGGAGTGAACGTTCATATCGATTCCAAATCACCTCAAGCGTACGACGATCAATTTTTATATCGAGAAATACCCCGCGAGTATTATATTCTGACGAAAATCATCACTACGATATTTTATCGGATGTATTGCGTAAAGCTCGAGTGGGAATGTTATTTTTGGACGATCTTTAGCTATCCATCAATTCTGACAAAATACCAATTTGCATGTGTGCGACGTGATGTGACGCGACGAATTCGAATGTACGGAATTGTACCAAACGTTTACATGTTTGAATGAATGCTTTTTTTGTACAGACGTGCGGCATTTCTCGGTGGACAATCAATGTGTAAATTGAAGTGATTCGACCACACTTTGGTGGCTTATTTAGTGTAGACTTTTTGTTTGCATAGAAAAGACAAAGCAAAGTAGACAAAAAATCCCCTTCATCCATTAATGCAAGAACAAAAGTTCAGATATAGTCAAGTAAGACAAGGAATAGAATTTGGCTTTATTAGAGAAAGTATTTGGTAACACTTTGTCCTAAAAGGACCATTTATTAAAGCTACGGCTTTCCTACAATTCTATTTTGTCTCTCTGCCTAATATATATGTTTGCTATTTATATCCCTCCCTAATCTTTCCTATCTCTCGTGTCTAAACATTCTGTGAACCCCTAAGCCCCTCTGAGTGTATTGATCCGTGGCCGGTCCACGTTGTGTGTGGTTACGAGAAAATCCTCTCGTTAGCTCGGCTGACCGACCATGAGCGACACTCACTGCCAGTGTCGCGTTGTGCCCCATCCACACCTTCTAATTACACGTTTTAGCATTCTGCCACATTTAGGTTTTATGGGCAGCGAAAGGTATAAAAGCACTACTATGTGCCATTTGAAAATTAGTACAACATCAAAAAACCATTTTCCACATTAAAAAGCAGCATTCGCTGGAAAAACACAACATTTTACCCCAATCAACGTTTTCTCATAATTGGCCTTAAAATTGTTTAAATATTTTTAGCGAAAAATAAAACATTCTTCTTCTTTCTTTCTTAAAAAAAAAAAAGGAAAATCTTTGTAACATGCTCTTTTTTAGCTAAGGAAATTGCTGAGGCTGACAAGCTCTTAAGGTTTGGCTGAAAGTGTTAAGAGATTTTTCTTTGGTGTTTACTTTTCAAAATGACTTATTTCTGTAGTTTTGAATGTGAAATAAACAACAATTCAAATCAGCAATGGAGGCACAGTTTATTACTATTGTGTTAGCTCTTGCTGCAGTATATCATTTATTTACAGCATTGCTAATGGTCAGATTTTTAAAGAGAGTTTAAAAGTTTTTAAGAAGAGAGTTTTAATAAAAATTTAGAAGATATTTAGAAGAAAATTACCAAATAAAATAATATATATATATATATATATATATATATATATATATTTTAATGTGTAGCCTCTGTTTTACCAAGACATAGGCTTTGAATTCCATGATAAGCAGAAGCAGGATAAGCCGAAGTTGGGCAGATATCAAGCTCTCTCTCCCATACGGATCTTGGTTGTGATATTACCCCTAACTTTGTAGGCTGTACTGATACTCTATCCTCCTTCCCTTACCCAAACAAGGTGAGTTTTTTCAACTCCAAAATGCTATGTTATTACAGGTTCGTGATTCGGTGTGGTTTTTTGAAGCGGAGTTTGTGTGGTATCCTTTAACTAAATATTCATTATTGTCTGCGTTTTAGATTTTGCATTGTGTTGATGGATAAGTTAAGCATGTTTAGTTTAAATATTTTAACTTGAGATGTAAAAATACGAAAATAGTACAAAAAACGATTGAATTTGCCTTTGTTTTGTCATTGTGGACAACAAACTTAAGATGGTTGAACTGCTTCTATTGATACTATTCTTATGAAAATCGATCTTTTATATTTTGTTTTGTACCTAGTATGCGTATCGATCGAATTTAAGGTCGATATATTGTGAAATTGGTGTGTATCAATTTTGCAACATTTGAAATTTGGTATACTAAAAATTGCCCGATGTATAATACCATTTATACTCACGTTCATTTCAGTTTCCTTTTTAATTGTAGTTAATGTACACATAATTTCTTAGCAAATTAGTGAGTACCCACACTATTTGTGGTGAATTTGACGGAATCTTGTTTGTGGGAGTGTTGTTTTTTTCGGTCAACCTGTTTCACTACAAATCCAAACCAAACAATTTAAAAGAAAGAAAACATTTTTCCTATTTTGGTACAGGCCCTATCCACGCCATTTGTGGTGAATTGGTCGGAATCTTGTAGTGCGAGTGTTGTTTTTTTCGGTCAACCTGTTTCACAGCAAATTCAAACCAAAGAATTTAAAAGAAAGAAAACATTTTTCCTCTTTTGGTTCTGTTTTTTGATTTCTGGCCGCATCCACACTATATACGGTGAATTTATCTTTCAAGCAGAAATTATGGCTGATAACGCATTGGAATATAACTAATTGGAGCCGTTGTGAATGCTCTTGGAAAGGTTGCCACTGAAGTGACGTCTGCAATGGCGTCAAACACGGAAAGAATTATGAAGGGCTAACATTTTAAAATTTAGGATACGAAAGATGTTTTGTAAGTTAGAAAAAAAAACTAGGAAGATTTCATTCGCGTTTAGTGGCACCGAAGAATATACAACCGAAGAATTTTTTTCTTCAAAGCCGATTCCTTCCTTTTGATTATAACCCTTTGCCACAAGTCTGGCTTTATATTGTTCAATGGTGTTATCGGGGTTTAACTTCACCTTGAATACCCATTTGCTGCCGATCGCCTTTCGGTCTGGAGGAAGTTCCACAAGCTCCTGTGTTTGGGCCTCCATGATCGACTTCATTTCGTTCTTTGCTGCCTCGATCCAATGATTTCGTTCTGGTGATGAGAAGACCTCTTAGATGGTCAAGGGCTCCCTTGAGGCTGCCGAGTAGGCAAAGTGAGAACTTGCTTGCAGGCAACTGCTGGATCTTCTTCCCCCCGGAAATTTTGAGGCTGAGATTGTCCAATGCCGGGCATTGCGCTGATTGCGCTGATTGAGCTGGTTGCGATCACAATGTATTGACTGCTGCTGATCTTGTTGGAATTGAACTTGTTAAAGAATTTGGAGAGAGTCTGACTCCGGAGTCACCACCGGAGAATGTTGCACCAGCAAGACAATTTCTTGCATGCAATCCAAAATGACATACTCCTATACCTTTTGCTGCTGTTGTTGCTCAGTCATTTGAAATAAATCTATCGAGTTAATTCCATTTTTGTCAATGATATTCCTTGCTACAACTATTTTCTGCCTCTCAAACACAAAGACTTTGAAACCTTTTGAGTGATCATTATATCCTAACAGAATACCTGATAATCCCTTCGGTTCCATTTTCCATCTGTCTTTATACGTATCCAAGATAAAGCATTGACTACCAAAGACTTTGAAATGGCTAACATAAGGTTTGCTACCTATCCAGATCTTATAAAGAGTAGATTCTATCGACCTTGATCTTATTCTATTTTTAAGATAAACTGCACAATTTAGAGCCTCAGCCCAAAATTTCGGATCCACATTTTTATCGACAAGCATCGACTTGGAGCTCTTCGTGAGAGTTCGATTTAATCTCTCTGACACCCCATTTTGTTTTGGGGAATATGGCACAGTCAATAGATGACTTATACCTTTCTCGAGTAAAAAGGTTTCAAATTCTTTTGATGTATATTCACCACCATTGTCCGATCGGAGCTGCAAAATAAGTAAATCATGAAGTTTTTCAACATATGCTTTATAGTGTTTGAAGTGACCAAACACCTCACTCTTTTCCTTCATGAATTAAACTTTTGTAAATCTGGAGAAATCATCTGTGAAGTCCATCTGTGAAGGTGACCATATATTTCATTCCACCTACAGATGGAACCTTCGCAGGACTAAAAACATCCGAATGAATTTGTTGCAAAAGTTTGGTGGACCGATGCTCAAACTCTTTAGGAAATGGTAGTTTATGGATTTTGCCAAAAGCGCAGCCATCACATGTTTTGAGTGGCTAATGTGAAATTAATACACCTTCTATTTTACCAGCAAGTACCATTTTTCTCAAACTATCATAGTTTACATGGCATAATTTTTATGCCACAACTCATCTGAATGCAAAACACCGAAGTACAGAACATCATTCTCCTTGGTATTAGCCATATCCATTCGGTACATCTTGCTATTATCACAAGTACCTGTAAATGCGACTTTGCCATTTTTGCTAACAACCTGCCTACTATTTTTCAAATTAACCTCAAAGCCCTTACTTTCTACCAAAGACGTAGAAAACAGATTTTTCTTAAAGTTATCCAAAAATAAGACATTGTGAAGAGTTCTTTAAGTTGCTTTGCCCTCCACATCCACTAGCAAAGACACATTACCCACAGCACGAGTCTGAACACTTTTTCTACAAGCATAATAAATATTTTTCTCCGACGTTGTTTTGAGAATTTTGAAGATGGCTTTGTTTCGAGCACATTTGGGCTGACGCTCCTGTATCCATTATCCATCCACAGTCTTTCGTGCCCTCCATCGCTGCCGCCATAGCTTTTCCGCAAACCAGTGGACGTTAATTTACCGCTTTTACCGATATTAACGACTCCTTTCCCCAGGTAGTAACGTTTTTTTATTAAACTAAAATCAGTTTAGAGCTAAAGCTGTAATACAAAATAATTAATTTTCATTTTAAAGTTAATAATAAATTACAACACAAAAAAATTAGGAGAAGCGTTGAGTTGATGCTTGATTAATGATTTTTATGTTGCGTCTAATTTTTGTTATTTTTTTGTTGCGCGTGAATAATGCTTGATTGGTCTTATACTCCCTCGCCATCTCCCTCTCTCTTTCTCGAGAGGGCGATAGCGAGAGGGGAAGGGGGAGTGGGGGTGACAGTGAGGGTGAATTCATGAAGCGAATTTATGAGCTATCCATCTCGCTTTTTTCTCTCGCTCTCACTCTCACTTTCACTCTTGTTCACCCTCCATTCTCTCCTTCTCACTCTCACTCTCCCTCTCCCTCTTGCTCTCACTCTCGCTGTCGCCATCCCTCGCGTTTTTTTATTTTGAAAGTATTAGAAGTGTGCTTTATTTTGGTTCATTTTTTGCCGTTTATCTTCTTCGTCGATTTTATCTCTTGATTTTCTCAATCAATTTTTTCAGTTTGGTTTCCTCAGTCGCAATATTGAGGGTAATTTTATATCTTCATTTGAGACAGAAGAATATTTTCTTCGAGATATCTTGTATCCCTCACTTTTAGTTTTTTTTTTTTGGTTCATTTTCTCAATCGATACCATACCATGCAAAATCACTGAAACTTCCTTGTCCTTTGCCTATTTATGAATTTCTTTCCATTTGTTTTTTTCCAGACTACCACATTTGTTCCTCGAAGCGGTGTCCTCTCCTTCCTCGAAACCATCGAACCTACTTTTTTTTCCACCTTTTTCCCTCTCCCACTCCCTCTACCAGTAGCGGCCCTTAGCAAAACCACTCTCTCCCTCTCCTCTTCCCTCTTCCCCTCCTCCCTCACCCTCTATCATTGAGACCAGCACCCCGTCTGCCCATTCACATCACATGACCCAGCGTTATCTCGTCATTTCCCCTCCTCTCTCCCCTCCTCTCACCTCCCTTCCTCTCCCTTCTTTCCTTCTCCCTGCCCCTCCTTACCCTCATCCAACCTTCATCTCCCCTCCCCACTTCTTTGCTAAGGGTAAGAATTGATATCGAAAAAATATAAAATGATACATTAACGGTTGTGTAACTGTAATAAGACGTCAAAGAAACTAAAAAAAGTTGAAGTGTATATAATCAGATCGACTTTATGCTTAGACTTTTTTTATGCAATTACAGCAAGTTATTTATCTTCTCATTTTGACATTGTTTCTGATTAGTTGTTATGTATCTATCTTTCTGTAAATTAAATGTCGTTTTTATATGTGTTAAATTAGTAATCCTCGTCTTGATTAATTTAGTTTGGAACATTTTCACTAAAATATTGGCTCTATTTGGGGAGGTTTTTGGATCAAGTTTGGAGTAAGTCATTATTGTGTCAAATGTGTTAACGCGACAAAAGTCCAAGCGGTAAATTCTTTCCACCTTATATCTGGACTATGGTTTTAGCTTAACCACTTAAATTGGTGGCAATTTTCGTAGACACTTTAATGATACAGTACAAAAAAAAAAAAAAAACATTCCACACGCAATCAATGATTTTTTTTGACCACGAACAATTACAAATTTGAAACAATATTAAAAGTCAAATATGACTAACGTTTTGGCATAAAATACATACTTGCAACTGCCAAATAAATCCTCCTAATTACTTGTTTATTCCTAAGTAATAATGTTAACGCTTTTTTTTTTTGTGGACAGAAAATCACAAATTAGCGTTATTAACACTAAATTAGCGTTTGAGCTAATTTTTTTTTACACTAATAACGACTAGCGGTGTCATGCAATTTACATCCGATATAGTTGTACTTCACGATATATATGTACTTCTTGCGTACTTTAACTCCGAGCTATAGTTGTACTACAATAAGCGGTTGCAATCGGGTACCCGAATTTGTACCCGACCGTTACCCGACCGCCCGCATCAGATTTGGAATGGATTAGAGTGCCAAATTTTGGGGGCTGGTCGGATTAGGGCGGGTGACCCACCAATAAAAAATAAAAAATAAAGGTACGGGTGGGTAGAAAACATAGTTGTCCTATTAGTATGGAATTTCATTTTTTTCCGAAAACTACGTAGTATTCGTTACTTTTACGATGTACAAAAACGTACGAAAACCGTCCCATTAACCCTAAAAAATCCTTTAAAAATCTAAGACCATACGAATATCATACGGAAATGTACGGCACTGTACGAAAGGTGCACCGAAAAAAACCTAAGAGTACGGATAATTAAGGAAGTTGTACTGTAACTTACCAGAATGTATGAAAAGCACGCGAAGTACCCTTAACACCCTGAAATCCCCCCTTTAGTAACCCTAAAAGTACCAAAATATACGGACGCTGTACATAAATATACGAAGGATGTAAATCCGTATAACTGAAATATACGGAAAAGTACAACAACGTAACTTGAAAATCTCAAAATTATAACGGTCAAAAGTAAGAAAATATACGGACAGTGTACGTAAATGTACGAATAAAAGTTTGTTGTTTAACAGGAATGTATGAGAATGCACGAGAATGTACCCTAAAATTTTCAAACCCTCCTTAATAACCCTAAAAGTACTGATAGTACGTTAATATAAGAAAATGTGCTGGTACATAGTGAGGTACGCATATTATGCATTTGTTTCATCGTTAAATTTGTATCGTGCGTAGTATGCGCACGGGACAACTATGGTAAAAAATGAGGGTTTTGTAGTTTGTACTGTCCATACTATCCAACATTTTTGTACTTTTTACATCTGGTATCGTGGAAGGTACGAGGGAGATGTACCATTTATTTTGTACGTATTTGGGTATGGGCGGGTACGGGTAGTCAGGGGAAATCTAGTATCCGGTAACTTTTATTTTTCGTAAATGCGTATCGGGTGATGGTTTACAATTTAGGAGCGTGAAATAACCCGGTTTGATATCGGGTGTTCAGATTTTGAATATTTTTTTTGTTGGTTTCGGGTATCTAAAATGTTGACTTTTGCTATCTCTGACTACAATAACTCCCATCCCCCACGCAATATATCGTGACGATTTTTTGCTGGTTAGTACCAGAGAATCGCGAATCGTAACTAGAGTAATGAAAATATCAGAGTAAAAAGTGAGAAAAAAATAATACTTATTAACTCTAATTTGTGTGATAAAATCTTTTTCAAAATGGAATTTTACTCTAATTTATTTAAGTACTCTAATTTGGCACGCTAAAATCTCTACTGTAAATAAGGTATTTGTACATAATTTGACAAAATTTAGAGTTTATCGTCACTATGACGTTTGCACAACACGATTTGTTAAAATGCATTTACATGACAAAGGTCTGTATTAAATCATTATTTGTACCTTTTTACTTATATAAGTACAATTTTGCACGGTCGGACGTCGTCCGTACTCCACACTATTTAAAACCAACCTATGTTAGATTTTTTTACGCTAATTAAACCTTACCTTAAATAGAATAATTAAAAATTTATAATCATTCACTCTATTTAATGTGATAGAGTCGAAATTTAGGGCGACCGAATTAGCGTTATTAACTCTGATTACGATTCACGCTGTACTGTAACTTTTAGGGTAAAACAAACAGCAGATACCAACAAAAAGCGAAATACACGGCTTCCACTATTTTGGATTTTGCGGTGCAGGTTATGGCATCGAATTTTAGCCGATATTCAATGTTCATGTACGGATTGGATGATCGATGGACCGGGTTTTGCGGTACAGTTGTACTTTATTTTTTTGGGTCTTAACACTTTCACATGTCGATGTCGGACCAATCCATAGCCAATTCTATTTCAATCGTATGGTCTTCATTCGTTTCTAAAGTACTTTAGTCCTCAAATAGTTGTACTTTATGTACTTGAGTCCCTCGATAGTTGTACTTTCAATGGTGTATAGTAGCTTGAATGTTCTATATGTATTTTCATGTGCAAATGTTCGAGGACACGTATACAAATAACAAGGACATGTACCTGTCACCACCAAGCAGAGGTCGCAAAAGTCAAAAAATTTCATACCCGAAACCGACCGTTTTTTTTTTTCAAAATCTGAGTAACCGACGCCCGACCGAGTTTTGTCACGCTCCAAAATTGTTAACCGTCAACCGACCGTCGTTTACGAAAAAAAAAATTATCCGAATCTTGATTTTTCGCGACTAACCGTGCCCGCCCGTAACCGAAAAAGTACAAAATAATCAATGTACAACGGAATAAGCCAATAATTACGAATTGTCGCGTTCCCTAAGATTTGCGAAATGAATAGTGTTACTACTGTGTTAGATTTGCGACGCTTTGTCGCTTTGCCTAAGATTTGCGAAATGAATACTGTACTACCGTGTCAGATTTGCGACGCTTTGTCGCGTTCCCTAAGATTTTTGAAATGAATAGTGTACTACCGTGTCAAATTTGCGACGCTTTGTCGCGTTCCCTTTGATTTGCGAAATAAATAGCTTACTACAGTACCGTGTCAGATTTGCGACGCTAATCATGATGTCACGTACTTCCACGATGCCAAAGAGTACAAATTACATGAATGTTGGATTATCTTTTTGTAAGATTCGCGAAATGAATAGTGTTAGTACCGTGTCAGATTTGCGACAGTAATCATGATGCCACGTACTTCCACGATACCAAAAGTACAAAGAACAATAATGTTGGAAAAAAAAAGTACAAAATTTTCATTTTTTTTGGTTTTTTGTTTGACCGACCGTAACTGACCGTTTTTATTTTCTTGGTGAGTCAACCGACCGTAACCGCCCGAACCCCAAAATTTGGCAACCGAATCCGTTCCGGATCCGGCGCGGGCGGTCGGTTAACGGTCGGTCACGGTTTCGGTTGACCGTTTGCGACCTCTGCCACCAAGTCATTTGCGATTCCCGTTATTCAGCCAATATATGAAGAACTGATGATGTACGGAGGGAAGATCGGCACCTTCCCCTACAGTCCGTACCAGACTCTGTCAATAAAATTTTACATACTCCGCATTCGAAAACCCTAGCAGGTGGTCACGAAGGCCAAACGTCACTTCCTTAAACACATTCACTAATAGGCCGTACTTAATTCCGTACTTATGGTACGGAAGGTCAATCATATCTCTCCTCGACACCATCCCCACTTGTCGGTACTGCATTCCGTCAATAAAATTAAAGTACTCCGCAAAAGCAAATCGTACGGCTGTTGGTCGTTTCTTTACTCGACGTTACCTGAAGCTAGAGTCCATATTTCCGTACAGGCTGTACCACCTACCGTAGATAAATTCCAATACTCCGCAATAGACCGTACAGATTTTGGTACAGAAGGTGAAAACATTTCTCTCCTAGACACCTTCCCCACTTGTCCGTACCCATGCTGTCCACAAAATTCCATTGCTAAATTGTACGGCCCGTGGTCCGGAACGTGGCTCGTACTTTTTCAAGTAACTTCCATCAATAAAATTCAAGTACAGTACTAAACTACTGAGAGATAGTAAACCGTACAGCATGTCGGTGGAATGTTCAAACGTTTCTTTGCTTCACTCACGTCCAAGAGCTCCACGTGTCGAAAAACAAAGAAACGGTTCTCCACACACTGACGTCAAAACCCTAATCGGTCTCGATCGAGAATCTTCTTTCAGTAAAGTTGCCACGTGGCGTTCGTAAACAAGCTTTTGTATCCGTGTGACGTAGCGAGCTCGTATCCATGGCTGCCACCACGGTAAAGGTGACATTGCTGATCTTAGCTTGCCACGTGGCACTTGGAATGGGAAGCTACAACGGACCCATGGCGGCGCCAGACAGTAAGTTTTCCCCTCCTTTTCCTCCTTCATTTCCGCGCTTACTAAGGTGTGCGGCTCATACACACGTGCGAAAGGACATCTCCTTTGACGCTTATTTCCGTACCGTCCGTACAATGTCCGTACATGTGCTGCAGAGTCGGTTCTGGAGGCGGTGAAGGCGGCCATCTGGAACAAGGAGAGATTTCCTGACATCCAATGTGATTGGCGGTTTGCTTGCGATGATTCCGGCCGCGTGTATATGATGTGAGTGGCTATTGCTCTGTGCACTATTTGCTCTGAAAGATCCCCTCATTTCCTCCCTCCCTCCACCCCTCCCACCCCTTCTACCTCCCTCCCTCCCTCCCTCCATCCCTCCCCGGCCCCCCTTTTCTCTCTGAATTTCGCACTAATTTCGCACTAATTTCGCACTAAATTTCGCACTTAATTTCGCACTAAGTTTCGCACTGAAAAATGGTTCATTCTCGGTTGCGCTTTTTGCTGCGATGGGCTTTTAAAGCTTTGCTTTGG
>JBBHKE010003281.1:198384-211889 GCA_037447655.1 Zygnema cylindricum
TCCGCTTGTATGTGGCTATAAAGTTGTAGCATATCCGTTGATCCGTAGTATACCATGCGGCACATGGCAATAATCAAATAATGTGGCGATTAGCAATACTGACAATTATTGTGATTAAAACTGCGCCGAAAAAAGCCGGATTTTAGTATTTAATCATAATAATTGTAATTTTATATTAATTGCGATTATACCTTTCATAAATAAATCACAATTGGTAAAAAATAATGCAAGCCGCTTTAATCACACTACATGCTTATATTTCGTGATGTTCCACTCTTTCTGACGGCTAATTGGTATTGAAATTTAATTCACATGCCAAGCGCACTTAATGTTGTAAAATTGAGATGTCACGACCACGCGATGTACGTAAACGAGCTTCTCGTACATCACACTAATTTCGCCGAACGTAATAAAAAATGGTTAACACTAAATAAATACTTTCCATATTAGCGTTAATTATATTTTAATGTTAATAATACTAATTTATGATTTTAGGCCGAAAAAAGCCGCGTCAAAATTAGTGTTATTAACAGTCATAACGATTAGCGGTGTAATAAACTAATAACGGTACACGGCGTACCATATGATGCCTAGTTGCCTATACGATGTTGAAATATCGGTGTATGTTCGCCTGTTCGGTTACATCATAAGTTTGTAAAGATATTAATATCGCATAAGAAACCTTAAGGGATATTCGCATCGTCACATTGGTGGACCACATCGGCTAGCCGATATACGTGTATGCTATACGATATGCGTCCCTAAAATGTCAACGACCAAGGCCAGAGGTCGCAAACGGTCAACCGAAACCGTGATCGACCGTTAACCGACCGCCCGCGCCGGATCCGGAACAGATTCGGTTGCCAAATTTTGGGGGTCGAGCAGTTACGGTCGGTTGATTCACCAGGAAAAAAAAACGGTTGGTTATGGTCGGTCAATCAAAAAACAAAAAAAAATGAAAATTTTGTACTGTCCCTATAATCCAACATTCTCGTACTTTGTACTCTTTGGCATCGTGGAAGTACGTGACATCATGATTAGCGTCGCAAATCTAACACGGTACTGTAGTAAGCTATATATATTGTAAATCAAAGGGAACGCGACAAAGCGTCGCAAATCTGACACGGTAGTACAATATTCATTTCGCAAATTTTAGGAAACGCGACAAAGCCTCGCAAATCTGACACAGTAGTACACTATTCATTTCGCAAATCTTATGAAACAAGACAAATCGTCGCAAATCTGACATGCTAGTAACACTATTCATTTCGCAAATCTTAGGGAACGCGACAAATCGTAATTATTGGTTTATTCCGTCATACATTGATTAATTTTATACTTTTTCAGTTACGGGCGGGCACGGTTAGTCGCGAAAAATCAAGATTCAATTAATTTTTTTTTTCGTAAACGACGTTCAGTTAACGGTTAACTTTTTTGAAGCATGACAAAACTCGGTCGGGCGTCGGTTACTCAAATTTTGAAAAAAAAAACGGTTGGTTTCTTGTATGATTTTTTTTTACTTTTGCGACCTCAGACAGAGGCTGGCTGGCTGGGTGAAGGACGAAATAATCGTTGAAAATGACAGCAATTAGTTAATTACAACCATAGTTCAAAGGTAGGCGTTTTAATGGTAGGCCTTTGGTCGGCGCCTTTATTGCAAGTTGTGTTATGGGATTTTCATGTGATCTTCTAACATCGCTACTTTGATGAGCGACTGTCCGATAGTGCGAATCTGAAGATTTAAATAAAAATTATGTCAAAACTCACAGATTTTTCTTTTGTACGAATTTTGAAAATTTAGGCATGACGTTTAATTCTCTACCGAATCATCGATCGATGTGAACCTCAACCCTGTCACTATTTTTTTTCATTTTACGACCAATACAATATGGGTCTTAAGGTCATATTGTATGTTTTGCGTACAATAGGCATATTGTATGGGCCTACTTTCACCTACTTTTGAACTATGTTTCAAACACAATCATTAGTACTGTTGTAGGCGCATCTCGCTATTCGTTGGAGAATGGCTTCCACGCCATTTTTGTGCTTCGTTGTTTTCCTAACTAAGGGTGGACTTCCATTAGAGAAAAAGTGGGGTTTTTTACTGACGGCCGTACCGTTTCGTACAAGTTAGAACATATTTTTTTTTTCAACGAAAACAACATTACAAAAAATTGTCCAAGGTTGTAGGCGTAAATTAGGACCGTCGGATTCAATTACACTTTTTATCCGTGACGCCACGTCACCAACCTTACAGCTTTTTAAGACCGTGCAGAGTGAGGACAGTTCTCGAATACAGAAGGTGTAAAAATAGGCCGCGTGGAAAATTTAAAAAGAATCCAAGATGAGCGCGCGCGTATGTGCGTACGCGTCGCATGGGCCATGTGCCTTCTGCCAAGGTGGCTGCGAATCCGCCGAAATTATCCCGTCACGCTCCCACCATCAAAGTTTGCCGCCGCCTTTTTGTTGTTGCGTTTTGAAATTTTGGGTAGTACATTTAATGCACTCTGTACGAGTCATTAATTACCTCCGCTGGTGCAGATATTATCTCCACTGGTACAGATATTACCTCTGCCCGTACAGATATTGCGTTCTGACATTGCATTCTAAAGGTACGTCCCCATGTAGGCGATACTTTGAAAAAGTATTTTGGACTGTAGTGAAGTGTTCTGTACTACTTTGAAAAGCGTCCCTATGTGCGAAAATGAAATCGGAACTTTGGAATGTGACGGGTAGTAGATGTGGGTACAACTTGCGACGGTTGGAAACGACTATGAATGATGACGTACGCGATAACTACGACGGTTGCAAACGTCTACAATACACGCAGCAATTGCTGACGTCTCTAAAATTGACGACGGATGTACACGTCTACAATGACAAATGGTGTCACAACTCCCGCGACATGACCTGACATTATAATGTTGACCGTGACATTGTAGACATCAGACCACATCAGACCATGAGTGTTACCGCTGTCACACTCCTACCCTGCTACCGCTGTCACACTCCTACTCTACTACCACTGTCCAGCTGAATCCTCTCCGCCTGCGTATTTTTACAAAACCAAAAAATTCTATATTTCGCAATTTCTTCCCTTTCCACACCTGTTTCAAAAATTTAATTTGTTGCGAAAAAAAGGTAATCTGTTGCAGAAAAACTGCTAGGAAACCTTTTTGCTGAGGCGTATTTACGAGTGCTTCATCGCAATTTTTTACAAAAAAAAAAAAAAAAAAACAACAATTTCAAGAGCTTTTCATTGTTTGAGACATGGAGTGTGAGGGAGCGTGATGGTGGAAGTGGGAGAGTGTGTTCGGTAGGTGGAGAGCGTACGGTAGAAGGAGAGAAGCTACACCGCGAATCGTTATTAGTGTCAAAGTTTAAATAGCGTAAAAAAATAATTAGTGTTACTGATTCTAATTTAGTTCGAGAAACGTGGCAGATTATGGTCCACGTAATTAAATAGAGTTGCTAATTTAATTACAAAAATCATGTATACTAATTGCGGAAAAAAAATCAAAATTTTAGGAACCCTAATTAGAGTTATTTACTCTAATAACGATTCGCGGTGTACTCTCTCGCGGATTTCACCTTGGTGAAATGACGCTGAAAGCGAAAGACCCCTGAAAAAAAAAATCGTACAGGTCGCAAAGCGACATTTTTTATTTTGATTTGATCGACCTGAAATTTTCACACTCGTGTAGCGCGTGCGTGGACCGATTTTCATTCGCCATTTGCGCGGTTCTTTCGCTGAAGTCACATCGCGAGGTGATTTTTGATAATTAAAATTGACTGGCTGGATTCTCTTGCCCGGGGGTCGAAAAAATGAAAACGCCAAAATTTGTTAAGATGACGACAAACATGAAGTACATTCAAAGTATCGACTTGACGTTTGCTGTACTTTTTCAAGACTTGATTTTTTTGTACGGCTAAAGTTTTGCTCGTACGAAACTGCGTTTTGGGTGAAAACGACGGAATAAAGTCGATACTTTAACACATGGGGACTTACCCTAAGATTCTTTCAAGATTTTAATCATCAAATATTAACCTACGTGCTACCAACCAGAATGAGCCACGCAGCTTTACAGACGCGACCAAATGGAAGGCACGCCCTTCAGTAAAATTTTCCGTACAATTACTGAGACGCCTGATGGAAGTCCACCCTAAGCGACTACTATACTTGTTATTTTGAAATAGACCGTTCTTCGTTTTGTCATTTCATGAGTAGCGACAAACATAAAATTTTGATACCGTACGAAAAATAAATCTTTATTTCGTTGTTTTCTGCAGTACTGTACACCGCGCATCGTTATTAGAGTCAAAGTTTAAATAGTGTGTAAGTAAATCTACCGTCATTGACGCTAATTAAGAATTTGAAAAAAAAAAAAAAAGGTTTATTCTAATTTCAGTGTTAACGCTAATTTGGAACAGCAAAAATGGAAAATTTTCTGTACGACTATAAACATTATTATATGTATCCGTACAAAATATGAAAAATCGTACACCGTAGTGAAATTTAAAAATCCGTACATGTCAGACTTTTTTACACGTCAGACCATTCTGGTTTTTTTAGCGCACGTTCCTATGCGAACGCGTCCGATTTAATTCATTATTTGTAAAATTTTCAACTAAAAAGGTACATTTATGTACGGTCTGACATCGACTGTACACCACACTATTTACATATTTATGTACTCTCGTTCTGTACGCTAATTTGTACGGAACCTCAATTAACGTCAAGGAAAAATTAAAATCACGTATACTATTTTTGGAAAAAAATCAAAATTTTAAGAACCCAAATTAGTGACCTTGACACTAATAACGATGCGCGGTGTAGCGACTGCTTGTCATTTAACGTTGTACGTTAATAATTTGACCGTATAAAAGAACGCTCAAACTATACGATAAAGTTCGTGTACCGTTAGTACAATTCCTATGTACAAAGGTGTACACATCGCGAATCGTTATTTGCGTCAAGGTTATTTTCGCCACTTAAAACATATTTTCTCCGTACACACCTGTCAGATTTTCGATCTGACGGTTGCGATTGAAAAGTAGCATTCTCAGCTTCCGATTGGCGGTCTAAAATTGAAAATCGGACAGTTGTGTACGGAGAAAAGATGTTTTAATTGGCGAAAAAATTAGTAACACTAATAGCGATACATGTACTGTACTGTACCGTACCTTCGAAAAGCTCTAAAAAAAAAAGAGAATTGATTTTCTGTACCGTACGGAACTGTACTATAATCTGTTTCAGCTCGCGTAGTACAATCCGTACAGTTTCCGCTGAGATATGACGTCTAACCAAGAGTTGTACGGCCACATCTAATGAGGATACGGACAAATTTGCCGTACAATCTGCAAGACGGAAGGGCTAGCTTCGGTTTCTTTCCTGGTGAGCATTTTCTTGACTTTGGGGAGGGAGAGGGGGAGAGGGAGGGCAGGGAGGGGAGGGGGGGGGGGGCCAGGGAGGGGAGGGGGAGGGCAGGGTGGGGGAGGGGGAGGGGGAGCGGGGGGGGCAGGGAGGGCAGGAAGGGGAGGGGGAGGGGGGAGGGGGAGGGGAAGGGCAAAAATTGGGAGAGGGAGAGCAGGAGGGGGAAGGGGTGAGAAATGTGGGATGGGGAAGCAACAGAGGGAGGGAGGGGAGGAGGGAGAGGGAGAGGGGATGGGGGGGAAGAGAGTAGCTCATCTCAGTTTCTGCCCTCACTAAATTGTTATCTTAGGGCAAAAATTGGAATAAAAAAATAACTTCTCTTATTTGTAAAAGAGGGTCAAAAAAAGAAAAAAAGAATCACAAAACAAATCAAAAAGTCAATTTGTCAATATCTCAAAAAAAAAAAAATTGCAATCTCCGAAGAATTTTAATTTTAAACCTTAAAGCCCTAAAAAACCCTTAAATAAACATAGAAAAAAACCCTAAATTTTCGGGTTTTTTTTTTTTTTTTTTTTTTTTCATCACAGGATGTTTAGACTTTCGACGTATACCTGCTGAAACCAAAAAAGGTGTTCCGTTTTTCCGGAAAAAGATATAAACGTCCACACTATATCTGTTTCTCAAAATGTTATCATATGTGAAAAAAAATAAGCCTCTTTTTCATGGAGTTTCTCACAAATATGCCTCCATTTGTGCTTTTTTATGCGGAATCGCGTTAATTTTTCGATGTCTCGACAACATTTCCGCGACCGGATCGTCAATTTATGTCGTCTCTCTTGTCTTTTTTTTCACGATAAGTTCATATTATCGTCGAATTTCTTCCTCTAAAAACTCTCGAATGTGGATAAGAAGATTGGAACGATCTTCGTTTTTCCTTTTAATCGCGGGAACTCATACACCCATTTATTTCCTCGCACTAAAAGAGGAATCGGCGCACGATCTCTTAACCCTAATTTGGTTAGGAGCTCTCGCGGGAATTATTGTCACTTTTCTTTGGCCTAGTGCTCCGAAATCTCTCTCAACTATGTTATATTTAAGGTTAGGGCGGTCGTCCCTATTATATTTTTCGGAATTAAGTTCTGGAATTGGGTCTTTGGAACCAAACTTATCATAATAGGATGTCTTTTGTATATTTTAGGATCTCTTGTTTACGTTTTTCAATGGCCCAATCCGTCTCCGAGATTCTTCGGATACCATGAAGTCTACGACGCCTTAGTTATTCTCGCAAATATTTTCCACTTTTACGTTGTAATAAAACTTGTGATTAGAATTTCTTGACCGTGTGTGTTGCCTGTCTTTTCTCCGTTTTTTGCCCGTTTTTCTCCGTTTTTTTTGCCCGTTTTTTCGCCCGTTTTTTCTTTGGTCATCCAACTTATCTCTCTTTTTGCCTCCCTTTTCTTTTGGCTTTTCTTGCCTCATCCTTTCTCCCTCTTCCTCCCTCTACCTTGCTTCCCTTTCATGTTTATCTCCCACTCATTTAGAATTGATGTTTTGTATAAAAAGCAACACACATTTATGCGGGCTTACTATGCCGTGAGTTATTATGAGCCCACATAAGACTATCTCGGTGCCTTTTTTGTTGTCCTATGGCAACAAAATAGTGTTAATAATAGTAATTGTTTTTATTCTTAATTTTAGTTCTTAAATAGACTAAAAGTAGCCCCGTCATTTGATCCCGAGTTTGAGTTTACAACACTAAGGGTGCATCTCCATGTACCTAAGTAAGGGTTTTTTTCTGTCGTTTTCCTGTTAAACTTAGAGCCGTACCGCCTAAGTTTCAACCGTACAAAAAAATAGAGAAAATGAGAAGTACATTTTGCGTCATCATCGAATTTAAGATGTATTGCATGTTGTCGTTTTGTGTTCTTCGACCCACGGCCACGCCAAAAACGTCATCTTCAAACTTTTCTTTATAACACAAGGAAGATCTGTTTTAAAACAAAGAATTTTTGAAAAACAAATAGAAACACATAGTTGCACGTGTAAATTTTTTTCAAGAAATTTTAAAAGAATTGAAGCGACGACGAAAAGTGCACGATCCGCTATGTTTTGTCAGTTTGCGTTGAGGTACGACAAATCAAAGCACAATTAGTTTGGTGTTGTCCGTTTGCGCTGGTACGGATTTTATTTCGCCAGGGGTCTCAAGATCTGATGCCATTTCATGTCGACCGGACAAGTGACGCAAAGGCAAAGTGCATCTTCTTCGACTGTGAAACGGCACAGGCTGGAGGGCGGTACGTCTACAATGTCACAAGCAATTACAAAAAAAAAAGTGCGTCATCACAGATTGTACACCGTCAACAACCGTCACGGGCATTGTCGACTTATACAGTCGTCACGCCCTTAAGTGACAACTTCGTTTGGTACACATAGGGACACCCGAAATCCGGGTCCGCCGGATCTGCGTTAAAATACAAAGTAAATTCTCTAAGTTTCAATTATATGGAGACGCACCCTAATATTAACTCCACGCTAATAATGTAGCAATTTAGATTGTAGATCTAACGGTTGCAATTGAAATGTAGGATTCTCAGCTTCCGATTGGCGGTCTCAAATTGAAAATCCGACAAGTGTGTACGGAGAAAAGATGTTTTAAGTGGCGAAAAAATCCTTGACGCTAATAACGATTTGCGGTGTATGCTCAACGTTGATAAATTTTACAATCTCGCACGGATTGTTAGAAAAACATTGAAAACTAATATTAAAATCCATCTGCTCTAGTTTTCAATCTGAAAAAACAGTGATCAAGAAGAGCGTATAAAAGGAAAATGGACATAATTTTTAAACCTTTGTGATGTAGTAATACTTTCTCTCTGTTTGATAAAGTTCCTTAAAATGAGGAAAGCTAGTAACCGTTGATTATTGTGTTAAGGTAAATAAAAAAATCTATTACCTTAGAGACTGACAAAATGGAAGAACTAATTAATGTTGACTATTCTTCCAGAAAAATATATTCTTACAGAAAAACATATCTTCCAAAAAAACATATTCTTACAGAACAAACTTGTTTTTTTCTCCTGCAGGAGAAATAATGGACGCCATTGTTCCATGGACGCAGTTCCGTTCACAGTTTCCTACAGCAGAAGATTCTTCTTCTTTATGTAGCTCTCTGGAGTTTTATAATGTTTACTGTAATTTGAATAATTGCGGAAAGTGGCCATTGGTGACTCCTCACTATGAAAGTGACTTAAAAGTTTTTTGTGTTCTCTGTTGGACCACAAAACATAGAAATGTGAGAAAATCCCTTCCTCCCTCCCTCCCTCCCTCCCTTCCTCCCTCCCTCCCTCTCCCTCCCTCTCTTTCTCCCCCTCTCTCTCTCCCTTTCTCTCTCTCTCTCCCTCTCTCTCCCTCCCTCTCCCCCTCCCCCTCCCCCTCCCCCTCCTTTTTTAATTAGAAAAGAAAAAAACATTCAATTATAGGAAAGAGTCTTTGGTTGAGGAAATAATAAAGGACGTAAAGAAAAAATATTTGTTTGCAAGAAAACAATCGTTAAATTGGAGAAGAAAATTTGATTCAATAAGATTTTCTTTGAATTCGAGAAGAAAATCTTTGAATGTAGAGATAAAATTTAATAATTTTCTAAATCTTATTTTCGGGCCCTGAATTGCCTTGTTCAACTGCGCATTTGTATGGCAAAAGGGGATATGATTTTTTTTCAAATTTGCTTTATAATCATTGTAATTAAGAAACTTATGTTGATGGCAAACAATCGTGATAATTGTTTGTAAAGTGCATTAGCTTCCTCCTTTCTTGTTAAATTCTCACCTTTTTTTTGATCAAATATAACTTGCAATAGACTAAAACATTGCTAATTGTAAACCATGAGAAAAACCTGCATTTTTGTCGTGTTTTGTTGTTTTAGCTTTTGTTGTTATATCTTTCATTGTTTTAGCTTTCAAATCATATAGTTCTCTCTCTCTCTCTCCCTTTTCCTCTCCCTCTACCTGTCTCTTTCCGTCTTTCTCTCCCGCTCTTTCTCCCTCTCTTGACTACTGATACATATTAGCAAGTCTACTATATAATCTCGAGCATTATATTTTAGATTTTAGGTTTTTTTGTACACATGGTGATATGCATGATTTCTTTCACTAGAATCAAGTTGAAAGCTCTCGTTCTAAGGCTTCGTCAGCCATTGAAAATCTCGCTGCAGTCAATCAAAATAGACTAATCTGAGCAACTAATTTCGTAAAGACAGATCTCAAATAACAGACGAAATTAAGAATGACAAGGTTACGCTCCTTGAAGTTTGCACATTGTGCATCTTTTTTTAATTGACTTAGCTTTAAGAAATCACCTATCTTATATACACTAGCCTGCCTGCCTGCCGCCTTAACTCCCCCTCCCTCTCTCCATCCCCCTCTCCCTCTCCCTCTCCCTCTCCCTCTCCCTCTCCCTCTCCCTCTCCCTCTCCCTCTCCCTCTCCCTCCCTCCCCCTCTCCCTCTCTCTACCTCCCTCCCCCTCTCCCTCTCTCTCTCCCTCTCCCTCTCCCTCTCCCTCTCCCTCTCCCTCCCCCTCCCCCTCCCCCTCTCCCTCTCCCTCCCCCTCCCCCTCCCCCTCTCCCTCTCCTTCTCCCTCTCCCTCTCCCTCTCCCTCTCCCTCTCCCTCTCCTTCTCCCTCTCCCTCTCCCTCTCCCTCTCCCTCTCCCTCTCTCTACCTCCCTCTCTCCCTCTCCCTCTCCCTCTCCCTCTCCCTCTCCCTCTCCCTCTCCCTCCCCCTCTCCCTCTCCCTCTCCCTCTCCCTCTCCCTCTCCCTCCCCCTCTCCCTCTCCCTCTCCCTCTCCCTCTCCCTCTCCCTCTCCCTCCCCCCCTCTCCCTTTCCCTCTCCCTCTCCCTCTCCCTCTCCCTCTCCCTCTCCATCTCCCTCTCCCTCTCCCTCTCCCTCTCCCTCTCCCTCTCCTTCTCCCTCTCCCTCTCCCTCTCCCTCTCCCTCTCCCTCTCCCTCTCCCTCTCCCTCTCCCTCTCCCTCTCCCTCTCTCTCCCCCTCTCCCTCCCTCTCCCTCTCCCTCTCCCTCTCCCTCTCCCTCTCCCTCTCCTCAACTGTACTTTGAATTTACCTAGCTGTTTACTGCATTTAGTCAGTCTTTGGAAAGACTGCTCACTTGTACTTTCACTGCAAAAGGAATCTTTCATGTCAGTTCATACCTGGTGTTTTTGGATTCCGGTTTTGTATTTTGATGCCTATTTATACTTTTGATTCATTAAAGAAATCGTCTTTTCCACACTATTAGTGGTTTGTAGTTAAACTCAAATTTTCTACTATTTCTCTAGATTTTGGTGGTCTTTGTCTACCTTTTCTATCTCTACTCTGTCTATCTTTGTTAGGAGGTAAAGCTTACTAAAGCTTACATAACAATACTCCCTTTAAGCTCTAGAAGCTTTCCCACTAAGTTCACATGCATTGCGATAAAACTCTAACTTAGGAGTTGGTAGAGCTTTAGTTAACATATCAGCGATCATTTTAGCATCTGGCAAGCCCTCACAAGTGTAGTCGATTGTCCACATGCTTGCTCTTGAAGTGATGACTTGGATTGGTAGCGACCGATATAGCTGCTTGGTTGTCGCACCAAACGATTTGTGTTCCTTGCTGTGTGAACCCCAACTCTTGTTAATAACAACTTGACCCATAGGAGTTCTTTCGCAGCTAAACTTGCCGCCATGTACTCCACCTCCATTGTAGATTGAGCAGTCACTTTCTGTAGCTTGCTGCTCCAACAGCAAGTTCCTTGTCCAATTTTGATACATATCCTGTTCCTTGTCCAATTTTTAATACATATCCTCTTGTTTACTTTTTACAAGGTATATCGCTATAAGTAGCATCACTCCTTGTGCTTATATCTACTTCCTCTCCTCCTAGGTTCTGCCACAAATTTTTAGTTCCAACTAAGTATCGAAGAACTTTTTTAGCTACTTCCCAATTTGACCTTTTCGGATTGCTAAGAACTCCTACAACTTTTACAGTTGCAGCAATGTCGAATACAGTTCGCAAAACAAATCAGACTTTCTACCTCACTTCCTACCACTTGCCTGTACGGAATCTGAGACATAATCTCTTGCTCTCCTAATTCCAGACGGGCTCCGACTAATACTCCAAATTCACAATTTTGTCCTTCTTATTAGTGTTTGAACTCCATGGGTGTGGCACAAATTTTTGCATCTGTCATACCGAACTTTTTAAGCATGTTCTTGATGGCTTCCTTTTGTGTTAATTGAATGATTCTTCGGTCTCTATCCCTCTCTACCAAGATATACTTGGCCTCTCCCAAATCCTTCATCTCAAACCTAAATTCAAAGCCTTTTTTACTCTTGCCACTCCCTTTATTGACTTGCTAATGATAAGGAGATCATCGACATAGACTGCAATGAATAAGACTTTATCTATGTTGTTTACGTTCATTACATATACTGAATGATTAGAGTTGATTGTAGTAAAGCCTAGCCCGAGTAGGAATTCATCTAGCTATATATTCCATTGACGTAGGGCTTGCTTGAGTCTATACAAAGAATTTAGAAGTTAACAGACTAGATTCTCTTTCCCTACTTTTTCATACATCTCCGGTTGTTTCATATATATCTTCTCTTTTAACTGTCAATGCAAAAATGTCCTCTTGACATCCATTTGATGCGTATGTAGATCCTTTATTGTAGCTGGGTTAAAAGGATTCTAACAGATGGGAAATGTACAACCGTGGAAAAAGTTTCCTTAAAATCGATCCCCTCTTTCTGATTGAAACTTTTAGCTACCAGCCGTGCTTTGTACCTTTCAATTATATTTTCTGGGTTACGTTTGACTTTAAAAACCCACTTACTCCCAATCGTTGTCTGACCCGGAGGAAGATCCACGAGCTCCCATGTTTGGGCTTCCATTATAGACTTCATCTCCTCGTTAACGGCCACTTTCCAATGCTCTCTCTCCGGGGAAGAAATAGCTTCTTGTATGGTGCTTGCCGAAAGTGCCAGTGTAGTGTCAACTCCCCTTAATCTTGCACTCCTCCGATGTCCCTTTGGAAAGTCTGACACTAGAATATAGGGTTGTGTTTTTTTTGTTTCGGGTAGTAGTTGATTCCTCTCGTGCTTGTGACAGAGTCTCCATGTTGGGTTGAACTTCTTCGGTGTCGGGTTGAATTTCCTCGATAATAATTTCCTCAACTGCTGAATCTCTTTCTGAGGACAGATGTTCATCTTCTATCAACACAAATTGTGCTGCTCTTCACAAATTGTGTTGCTCTTTTCTCTTTCTTTTCTTCTAGCAAGCTAAACACATCAATGGACTTTCCTTCGTCCTTCACAAGTATGTTCCTAATTATCTTAACCGTGTTTTTACAAGGAACAAATATTCTATATCCTTTTGACTGATCTGCATGTCCTACCAGAATGCCAAGCATACCTTTTGGTTGTAGCTTCCACTTATGTGGATCATTCTTTTTCTAAAAAACAAAAGGAATCGTCCTTTTCCACACTGTTAGTGGTTAGTAGTTAAGCTCAAACTTCCTATTATTTCTCTATTTTCTGGTGGTCTCTGTCTACTCTGTCTATCTTTGTTAGGAGGTAAAGCTTACTAAAGCTTACATAACAATAAAAGTTAGTGAATTTTTTTGGAAGCATGATGCAGGAGGAGGCAGCGACAGATGTCGTTATTCCCATCAGTGTTTTGTCTTCTCTTTCTCCTGCTAGGTAACTCGTAATTACACAAGCTCCGTTATTTTTTTGTTTTTTATTTTAATCATCCTCTATCCACTCTACACTATCACATTTTTGGCAGATAGGAAGTTGTTAGTTCTCTTGGACTTGTTTGTTCTTCAGCCATTCTTGTTCTTTTTGTTTCATGCATCTAAAACCTTTATGTGCATATTTGAGGTGTTCAAAAGAGTTTGTTTTTCTTGTTATGTTCACGTCACTTTTATGTGTTCTCTATGAGCTTCTTCTCTCTCTTTGCCCCTGCCCATTCAAGTTCCCATATTGTTTCCTTGAGGTGCTTCAAGTTACCTCAACACAAATGTCTCTAATACATGTCTCACTTTTTGTCAGTACATTTTTTGAGCATACAGTTTTGCGAGGGCTTCTTGCCTCTTTT
>JBBHKE010003282.1:0-60435 GCA_037447655.1 Zygnema cylindricum
GAGAGAGAGAAAGAGAGAGAGAGAGAGAGAGAGACCAAAGGCGCACATGAAAAAAAAAACATCGTCCTTAAAAATGCACATCCTCACCTCGAGTATGATTCCCACAAGAAGCATGACAGCCGTACTTCCCGCCATAAAGGCCAAAAGAGCAACCTTCCATCGAGAAAATGGAGGCTGCACTTCTGGCCACCCTCCCCCGATCGCTTGACCAGCCTCCATTTCACTCATAGTAAACATTGACCTCTCCTCGTCTTCTCGACCCTCGTCCTCTCTCCCCACACTTCCCATCGAGTAGTCGGACGCGGGTATGTGTTCCATTGGACTCCGACCCACTTGAGAAGACTCTTCTGAGTCGTCCCCTCTCTCGATGACAGCTGGCAAGCCGTACCGTTGTGCATCCACTTGCTCTTGGGAGAAAGGTCGAGGAGATTCTGGTGAAGGAGAGAACAGTTAAGAACAATGCTTGTTAGAGGAACAGTGATCTCTCGGGGAACAATATGCTCTGGGAAAATTAATACTTAACTGAGGAAAGTCGACGAGATTTTGGCCAAACAGAATTCAATTTTGGCGTTAAGAAGGATACTTGCTCGAGGAACAATTATCTCAGAAGGAACAAGCTTATATGGGGAAATTAATGCTTGATCCTCTTCTGGTAAAAAAATAGTCTTTGGGTTGAGATTTGTTCGAGGTATAAAAAGGTACTTTTTAGGAAAATAATACTCCTTAGGATTTAAAAAAATTGCAGATAACACAACACTCTTTAGAGTAATATTAGAGGATCTTGGAGGGGAGAGATTCAAAATCTTCTGGGACGAGAAGAATAGGTTCTTAAGGTTTTTGGGGGGAGTGAGTTTCCAGCAAGAAGATATAAATAATACAGTTAAACGGTGAACTTAGAAGGGCTACAAACAATTAAAGACGAGGAGCAAAAGGGAGGGAGGAGAAAAGGAGGGAGTGGAAGAGAGGCAAAAGAAGGAAGGGGAGATCTACCATCAATTAGAGCAGACTGGACTTCATTTCTTAAGAATATTATCCTCAAATACAATAAACCTCCTGCGATATTCTACAGCTGCATTGAATCAGAGCTGGTAAAACTACTATAGTCTCCAACAAAGAGAGAAACTAATTTCCCATTGTCGACCGTGTTGATTGACAAATAAAACGGTATCAAATTTGTCACAGTTTTGAAGTTAAGACTCAAGATGGATGCCAAGTCCTCCTCTTTGATGTTCCTACGGAGCACTATTATCAGTTCCTGACCGTCAGAATTTAGGAGATTCAATGTCATGGAAAAGGAGACGCATATGAGGGAAGAATTTTGTGCATTTGACTCCAGACAGCCTCAAAAGGGCATTAACTTAATAAGCCCACTTGAGCAAAAAATCCGTAATCCAGCCGTTACCGATCTTTTTGCAAGACAAAAACTGTCAAATTATGCAATGTGGAACAAAGGAAGACCAGAAAGGTCACACTAAAATCGATTCCATCCTTTCAAAACAAGGCTTCCTTTGTCCTTCTCCCGCTTCAAACCTCCCTGTGTTAATTTCAAAACTCCAGTTTACTGCAAATCCCTGTACCCTTCCCTTGCCCCTCGGACTGAGCCAAGCCATTGTACCTGCAATGACAGCTGTCGCCTCGGCAAGTGTCTTTGCAAAAACCTCCGCAAATTCGGCGTTTTCGTCGAGTTCCATAGTTGCTCTATTAATAATGTGATGTAGTTTCTGCAACCCTGGGTCAGGCCTCCGCTTTTGTGGTATATTTGGCCTTAACTTCATGGGAACAGGAGGCAACATTCCCGCCGACCGTCTCAAACCGTGACCTTGTAACGTAATTCCGGCCGTTATTCCCACAGGGACTCCATACGTAACAAGGTTTTCTTTCTCAGGACCAGGGCCACTCAAAGCTGTCGATTGTGCCTCAGTTGTATTAGGAACGGACGGTTCTCGACTCTCTACTAAAGGTGAATTTCCACCTCCTGTGCCGATGGTTCCACCACTTGTTACAGCGACTTCTCCGTTTTCTGTAACTCTGTCAGCTGCTTCAGTTGGTGCAGCAGCGGCTCCCGAGGATTCCGTACTCGACAACGGCGAAGCCGAAAAATCTCTCTCTCCAGTTTTTCTTTTGACGTTCCCATCTCCGTCTTCCATTACTTCGGACAGTGGAGAACTTTCCAAACTGCCTCCGAAAGAAACCGTCCCCTGGAACCGCGGCGATAACGTCGAGTCCGTTCTCGCCGAAGTGCCAGCTGTCACTCCATTCCTGTAATGAAGAGGTCCGGATAAAAACTTTTGCCGTAGCTTCGGAGTCAGCTTCGGACTGCTGGTTTGAGGAGAGAGACGCTCCACAAACTCCCCTGTACCGAAGGGCCAACCGACAAGATCCTCAGCCATGGGGGGAACTTCCAAGTCACTTGGTTTTGAGACAGTCAAATCGGAAACAGTTCGCCGAATTCTCGATATCGCCGCCATATCGGAATTGGAACTCGAACTCTCGGATTGTTTTTCGATCATGTCGTTTGGTTCGTGGTTTTCGAATCGGTGTTAAAGCGATTGAAGTAATTGGGGACTGGTTTAGGGTTTGTCCTTCTCGGATGATGTTAAGAGTAAGTGGAAAAAGGTGAAGTTTTTCGGAAGAATGAAAAAAAATAATTGTACTTTTAGGTCGAAAGTACATACTTTTTTCGGCTTCACGACTGTTCACTAATCGTTTTGTATCGGAGGATTGCATTAAGATTGGATTTGAAATCGAATTCGAGCAATTTTCTCCGGTTTTCCCGACACATTTTGGTCCACATTTTTTTTTTTTTATAGACTGACCTAAAAGGAGCTTCTTCTTTTGAAAATCACATTGCATCGATTGAATCAAAACTGAAAACTTTCATAAAAGAGCTAACCTCTTAACAAAAAAGGGAAACCTCCACTAACTATAGCTTTCCCAGGTTTTAAACCGTAATAATATAATCTATCAATTTCAATTTTCGAACTTCATGAAACACTTGTGACTTCGGTGACAAAATACCGTACCATCCTCACTAATTATGGCCCTCATGTTTCCTAAGAGCTAGAGGGGAAGAGCGAGAGAGAGAGAGAGGTTACAGAGTGAGAGAGAGAGAGAGGGAGGGAGGTTTGCGCGGAAGATTTGAACTGACAAGGTTTGGTGGATTGTGTCCTGGAGCGCCTGGGCGCACTGAACTCTGGCAGGGAGTGCACGGAAGAGGACCGACCAAGTGGAAAAGTGGCGCGCAGCGGTTGGCTCCGGGCCGAGAGGGACAGCCGTACTGCAATCATCCGTACATGATTTATGCTCGCTTCGTACACGGGAATACTGGGTCAGAATTGGGTAGGATTTGATTTTATCTGTCGGGACTCGTGGACGAGGCGTGCCTTCACTGTAGCTTGCTTGACTGGGCGGGAGTTTGCGTACACTGCTCAACTACACCGTGAATCGCTATTAGTGGAGAAACGATTTTAGTGTGGGTTAAAAATAGTGTTACTAACGCCATTAATAAATCTGAGTGCGCTTTCCCGAGTCGACGCCACGCACTTTCATTTGTCGACGCCGTCATCCGACGCTTTTTATAAAAGCCGCGACCGAATTAGAGTGACTGACGCTGACAAAGATGGACAGCGTTGGTACTACTGTACTGTACACCGCCAATCGTTATTAGCGTTGTGTACGCTAATTCCGTCCCGCTTTTTTTTTTTTTTATTCTCCAATAGTGCAGTTCATTCTATTTTTTTCTTTATTCTATTTAGGGTTATTTTCAGTACGTTGTCTCTTAAATAGAATGGTGTACGGTCAGTGTCAGGCCGTACATAAATAATGTACCTTTTTAAGTTAAAAGTACAATAAATTAGTTTTAGTAACCACGGACGCATGAGAATGTGCGTACGAAAAAGGAAAAAAATCCAGGTTGTAAAAAATCCCGCTCGCACATATTCGTCCGACAGCCGCGTTTCGACCGTGTGAATGTACGATTTGTGTACGATTTGTCAGATTTTGTACGGAGACCTATATTAGTGTAAGCATCTTTGCGACCGACATTTTTTTTTTCAAAGATCCAAATTACCATAACCAAACAATTAGAATGTATGATTTTTTCCAAAATTTTCAAATTCTTAAATAGCGTACACCACGGTAATTATTTTTATACGCTAAAAAAACTTACACGCTAAAAAAACTTACACGCTAATAACGATTGGCGGTGTACAGTACTGTACACCGTGAATCGCTATTAGCGTAATGAAATAGATAGCGTAATGAAACAATTAGCGTACTTTACGGTAAATTGTGTTTTTTCGGGTACACCATGATACTAATTTATCATGTACTCTAATTTGTAAACTGCTTTGTAAAAATTTTCAGCACATAATATGTCCACACTAAAAAACAAATTTGTACGAAACTGTTCAAATCGTACGCCGTCGCGTTTTTTTGACATCTGCGTATGCCGGAAAATATTTACGCAATTATATATTATTATATTTTCTGTACTTTTAAATATAAAAATGTACGGTGTAGTACAGATATAACAGTCCGTACACCACACTATTTAAAAGGGAACTAAATTACAGTTATGAACCGCATTGAGCGGGGTACCTCAAATAACGTGCAAAAACATTTAGCGTACTTTATTCTATTTGAGAATTTGCCCCAAAAAAAGGGGTACCCCAATTAGCGTCATGTACGCTAATAGCGATTCGCGGTGTACTGTACACCGTGAATCGCTATTAGGGTTAATAATTTTTTCGCCACTTAAGACATCCTTTCTCCGTACACACTTTTCCGATTTTCAATTTGAGACCGCCAATCGGAAGCTGAGAATATTAAATTTCAATCGCAACCGTCAGATCTTCAATCGGATATGTTTGTACGGAGAAAATATGTTTTAAGAGACCAAAAAAAACATCAGCACTAATAGCGATACACCGTGTAGCGTTCACAAACAGTTTTTCCACTGTTACGGCTCTCGGTTGGAATGACGTGGAACATTCTGAACTGGAAATCAATTTAACGTTGGGGAAAAAAATAATCAATACTGCTAACTCTATTTTCTGTTAAGCAAAGCCGTGACTGAGCTACAGTCTGTAGTGTGGGCTAGCCCCATACTTAACTCGTTGGGCTGTTTTTTTTTGAACAACTGAAACGAAATGTATCGAATGGTACAATGGCCTCTACGAAGAAAAGAATTGACCTAATTGAGAAACCGAATCGTATCGTATCGGGATTAAGATGCTGACACGTGTGTAACAATCTTTCAGCAACCAAGATTGTACTGAAAAATTTGCTTTCCTGTAAATTACTGGCACACGTATTTTATAACAGTACGCCTGGGAAATAACTTGGATAACTGAAACCATTTTGAGCCAATCGGGTACGTCAAAAATATACGGCGATTACCGAGTTTTGCATAAGTGATACATAAAACTAAATAAATATACAAAAACATAAATATTTTATAGATACATTACATATTTATGTGTACATATATGCATAAATTTCTGGTATTAATTAGCGAATGATTTTTCTATTAAGTTTGTTTTAAAATTTTATCGGACACGTGATGCGTTTTTTACACAAATTCTTGGTCAGCTTCCGCAATATTTTCAAAGCAAAAGATTCTTGTTATAGTTTATAACTTTATGTAGATTCAATTTTTATGTGACATGGAGCTACAATAATTTCGCACTATAACAGTATTCGTTCAATTCATAGTTCAAAAGTAGGCGTTTTTATGATAGGCCATTGGTCGGCGCCTTTATCGTAAGTTGTGTTATGGGCTTTTCATGTGATTTTCTTAGATCGCTACTTTGATCAGCGATCGTCCGATCATTCGAATATGACGGTGTAAATAAATTTTTTTGGTCCGAATGTTTTAATTGGTCCGAATAGGTCCGAATAAAATATGGGTCTTAAGGTCATATTGTATGTTTTGTAGTGTTGGGTATCGAGGACCTTTTGCCGATATTCGATATATATCGAATTTCAGGTACCAGATAATCGATATATCGCTTCGATATATCGAAACCCAAACCATCTCGATATATGGTATCGCTGATATATCGAGGCATTTTTTTTTTCAAAACCCCCCCACTGAGCGATATCCGTACGAATTTCGTACTATTTCCCGTACTATGATTGTACGGACACTCAGTTTTTTCGATATATATCGCGATGATTTATGTTGGTCCCGGTACGATATATCGAGGAATCGGCTCGATCAATATATCGAATATCGAAATTATCGCGATATGAATTTACCCGATACCCAACACTAATGTTTTGCATACAATAGGCATATTGTATGGGCCTACTTTCACCTACTTTTGAACTATGGTTCACTTTCAATTGGGGCATCCCGTAATTATTGCTAATAAAGTAATAATAATGTAATAAATTACCATTCACGAGTCGGTGTACCGTATTTATGAACGTGCTGTACAAAAAAGAATAAGACAAAAGTTTCATCATATGATCATATTATACAGCAGCTCGTAGCTGTAAAATATTTATGATGCACGTATCGTTCGTACAAAAATAATCTTTTATGTCGTCAGTATGGTACAAAAGTTTCATCATATGTTCATATCATACAGCTCGTAGCTGTAAAATATTTATAACGCACGTATCGTTCAAACAAGCTATATCTTTTCTGTCGTCAGTACGGTATATCCCATCGCCGAGCCAAAATTGGTATTTTGACTTCATTCTCGTAGGTCGTACAGAATGTATCGTATAAGAAAATATATTCGCACACCGATTTTCAACGCTGAACTGTACAGTACACCGTGAATTGCTATTAGGGTTAATGGATTTTTTGCCGCTTAAAACATCTTTTCCCGTACACGCTTGTCGGATTACAGATCTGACGGCTGCGATTGAAATCAAAGATTCTCACCTTCCGATTGGCGGTCTCCATTTAAAAATAAGACAAGTGTGTACGGAGAAAAGTTGTTTTAAGTGGCGAAAAAAATATTAACACTAATAGCGATACACGGTGTACAGTACACCGCCAATCGCTATTAGCGTAGAAGTTTCTTTAGCGTATATGAATACTTACCGTGGTTTACGCTAATTAAGAATTTGAAAATTTTGAAAAAAAACATACATTCTAATTGTTTAATAATTCTAATTCGGGTCTATGAAAAAAGTAAATGTAGGTCGCAAACATGCTTACACTAATATAGGTATTTGTACAAAATCTGACAAATCGTACACAAATCATACGTTCACACAGTCGAAACGTGGTTGTTGGACGAATATATGCGAACGTGATATTTGAAAACCAGATTTGATCCCCTTTTTAGACCGCACATTCTCATGCCTAAACAATACTTTTTCACTTAAAAAGGTACGTTTTTGTACGGTCTGACTTTGACCGTACACCACACTATTTAAAAGATGACGTACTTCCGTTTTGTACGGTACTTGGAAAATAACCCTAAATGGCGTACATATAAAAATAGAATAAGCTACACTATTAGAGAATAAAAAAATAAAAAAGCGGGACAGATTTAGCGTACACTACGCTAATAGCGATTGGCGGTGTACTTTACAGTATTATAGTATAGGTACAATTTAACTACAGTACAGTACGTCGACTTCTCTAATTCATAAGGTATTTAAATAGTGTGATTAACAGAATGTTGTCATTTCGTACTAAAACTGCTCATTATTTTGTAGTGTTGTGTATCGATAAGGATTTGCCGATAACCGATATGGGCCTTTTTTCAAGTAGTCGATAATCGATATATTGGTACGATATATAGTTATCAGTGATATCGCCGATAAATAACCGATATTTATCGGTTATTATTGGCGATAACACCGATATCGATAACTATTGGCGATATATGTACGGACCGTACGGGTGGGTGTACGCTTGTTATCCCCCCTACGCGCCCTAGTCACAACCCTTATCTACTAAGGTGCCTACCAATCAGATCATTTATACAAGCCAAAATTATTATAGCCGGCATAAATTTTGTACGACTTTAGAACGGCTCCAATTAAAATGATGTTCCTTTCACATGCAACGCCATGGCTTTGTCCCTTTCTTCTTTGGGATCCACTGTGTAGAAACTAATGGTTTTATTAGTATTTTCTAGGTGTGAAAAGAAATATAGAAGTCGAGGCAGTCTATCTCTAACTTCTCTCTCCAACTCTCAAACTTGTCGCAGTCACTGAGAAATTGGAGAGGAAGCTAGAGCCATGGCTACCTTGGCTATCCTGAGGTTCACGGGAATTTTATATTAGGGTTTATTTATTTAATTAAAATGTATGTGCCGGCGGCAGGATTTGATCCTTGGAACCTGCCGGCCGGCAGACACGGAATAGTCGGTAGCCTTAGCCGTTTAATCTAGCGGTGGTGTTACCTAGTATATAGTTTGATAATTATTTAGATATGTATTAAAGCGGTAAACCATTTAACTGAAATGAATTACGGGATACATAGATCCAGTAATATATAATGTACGACTTACGGTACGGACACAAATCAGTACCGCGCATTTGTTTCGTAAATGAAACAAATACCGCGCATGTATTTATTACGGCTACGATTAAAAGCCGAATTTAATCGGACGGCCGGGAATAGCGCCGAGATCGCGGAGGAAGATTTCGGCGGTTTGTGGCCATCGCCACATCGGATGACGCGTGGCGAAATTCCGTTGGATTGTGGAATCTCCGGAGATTATGGCACCGAATCCGGATTTGACATGTGTCAACATTTTGGCCATGTCGTACAATGTCCGTACATAAAGTACACCGGCAGCTGTACTTTTACGTACGGAACTCAATTCTGATTGGTTCCGTACATCAGTAGATAGAGTCTGTGAGAGAGATAGGACTTAGAAAAATTAGAAGATAGGACCCCCTCTCCCAGAGAGCTTCTGTACAAAAGGTCAACTTTGACCCTCCATAACTTACTGCTCAGGGGAGCAAATTCAGAGATTCTTTTTGCTATCAACTCAGGGGAGTCTTGTCTTCACAGGGGTGAAGTTGGTCAGAGTTTTTGTCTGCCAGGGTGGCAGTTATTTTTGCTTAAACACAAAGGGGTCAGGATTATCCTAGAGGCTTCTTGGAAGCTGTCCACTCTGAGGACTTATGGAGGTCTCAGAGTTTCAGGTTATGGGCCCACCCTCTAAGGTACCAATCTTTAATGGAACTGGCTTCATATACTGGGAAAGTATGATGATAGGAGCTCTATGCGAAAAAAGGTTTTGGGGGATAGTGAGTGGATGATTGGGGCGTCCATCAAGTCTTGGAATTCCTCCAGGGTTTAAAGGAAGCAGATTCACCAGGAAAGAGGATTCACCTTCAACGGAGGAAACAAAGGAAGGAGAGGTGGTGGACAAAGGAAAGGAGAAGGAGGCGACCACACCAATAGCAACTGGTTTAGCATTCATATCACATATTCCGAGGAACGAGGAGAATGATACTGAAACCTGAGACTTCAACAATATGGCGGCAAAGCACTTCATCCTACGCCATCTCACTCAAGGACTTGCATGTTCTCATTTGCAGGTAGAGAGGGCATCCGATCTTTGGATGGCTCTCATAGAGATGTACCGAAGTGGTACGATTCAGCAACAACAGTTGGCTGATCAGAAAGTTAAGGAGTATGTATACAAAGGGGGAAATATGTTGGATTTTTGCAATGAGCTTGCTACACTCTTCATGGAGCTAGAGAGTGCGGGTAAAGTTTTTAGTGAAAATGAAAAAGTTAATTGTTTACTAATGAAGTTACCTGATGAGTTCGAGAACATAGTCAACCGTGTGCAGGACTTGCCGGACTCAAGGTGGATATGGAACTCAGTGGTAGGGATGATTCTCGTTCGAGAGAATACGATTGAGATCCGAAGGGGAGGAAAGAGTGGCCAAGCCTTGGCAACAGCGACCGATTGGAGGAACAAGGATTCCCGGAAACCAGTCGGAAACTATGGGGGTAGGGAGCAGAAAAAACAGGTTGGCGAGTTCGAACCAAGGGCTCCCAAAGGTTTATGTCATTTTTGTAAGAAACCGGGGCACTATATGGCAGAGTGCACCAAAAGGAGGGGCAGACCGGTGGTACCCCGAGAGGAAAGAAAAAGGCCCTTGTCACACAGGTACTTGAGGCGGAATCCGAGGACGAGGACGATGAGCTCCTTTTGGATGAGGAGTTGGAGGCGAAAACCGAGGTTGAAATTCCACGAAGGCAGAAATGTGCTTACGGTGGATTGAAAGGTGAAGCAGGCTGGATTATAGATTCAGGTGCCTCAATGCACATGTGTAAGGATAGACACCTGTTCACTAAGATAAGAAAGACTCCCACCGTAGAGATAGAGTACGGGGATGGGAGGATAGTCACCACTACTCTTGTAGGATCGGTAGATCTGAAAGTGTTAGTAGAAGGAAAGACATCCATTTTAACATTCTCCGATGTATTGTTTATTCCGGGGCTGAACAAAAACCTTATCTCTACATCAGTATTAGATGATAAGGGTTTTTTCACTAGCACTAGGGAAGGAGTCTTTACTGCTAGTTTTGAGGAGGATGTCTATTTCATTGCTGAGAAAGGTAGCCATGGGATGTTTAGGCTGATCTTAAGTAATGAAACGAAGAAACTTTATTATGCTGGTGTTCATGATATTATGATGTGGCATAAGAGGCTTGGGCATGTGAATCTAGATAAGTTAAGAGAGATGAAGAAGATGGGAGTGGTGGAAGGGATTCAGTTCAGTGAGAGTGATGATATAAGTGATTGTAGTGGGTGTGCTCAAGGTAAAGCACACAGATTACCCTTTTCCAAAAACAACCACCTACAAGGGAGAAAAACTTCTAGATCTAGTACACACAGATATTTGGGGACCGGCTAGAGTGCCCTCACCGGGGGGGAAGAGATTTATGATGACTATAACTGATGATTGGTCTCGGTATTCCCGAGTATATTTTTTGATAATTATTTAGATATGTATTAAAGCGATAAACCATTTAACTGAAATGAATTACGGGATACATAGATCTAGTAATATATAATGTACGACTTACGGTACGGACACAAATCAGTACCGCGCATTTGTTTCGTAAATGAAACAAATACCGCGCATGTATTTATTACGGCTACGATTAAAAGCCGAATTTAATCGGACGGCCGGGAATAGCGCCGAGATCGCGGAGGAAGATTTCGGCGGTTTGTGGCCATCGCCACATCGGATGACGCGTGGCGAAATTCCGTTGGATTGTGGAATCTCCGGAGATTATGGCACCGAATCCGGATTTGACATGTGTCAACATTTTGGCCATGTCGTACAATGTCCGTACATAAAGTACACCGGCAGCTGTACTTTTACGTACGGAACTCAATTCTGATTGGTTCCGTACATCAGTAGATAGAGTCTGTGAGAGAGATAGGACTTAGAAAAATTAGAAGATAGGACCCCCTCTCCTAGAGAGCTTCTGTACAAAAGGTCAACTTTGACCCTCCATAACTTACTGCTCAGGGGAGCAAATTCAGAGATTCTTTTTGCTATCAACTCAGGGGAGTCTTGTCTTCACAGGGGTGAAGTTGGTCAGAGTTTTTGTCTGCCAGGGTGGCAGTTATTTTTGCTTAAACACAAAGGGGTCAGGATTATCCTAGAGGCTTCTTGGAAGCTGTCCACTCTGAGGACTTATGGAGGTCTCAGAGTTTCAGGTTATGGGCCCACCCTCTAGGGTACCAATCTTTAATGGAACTGGCTTCATATACTGGGAAAGTATGATGATAGGAGCTCTATGCGAAAAAAGGTTTTGGGGGATAGTGAGTGGATGATTGGGGCGTCCATCAAGTCTTGGAATTCCTCCAGGGTTTAAAGGAAGCAGATTCACCAGGAAAGAGGATTCACCTTCAACGGAGGAAACAAAGGAAGGAGAGGTGGTGGACAAAGGAAAGGAGAAGGAGGCGACCACACCAATAGCAACTGGTTTAGCATTCATATCACATATTCCGAGGAACGAGGAGAATGATACTGAAACCTGAGACTTCAACAATATGGCGGCAAAGCACTTCATCCTACGCCATCTCACTCAAGGACTTGCATGTTCTCATTTGCAGGTAGAGAGGGCATCCGATCTTTGGATGGCTCTCATAGAGATGTACCGAAGTGGTACGATTCAGCAACAACAGTTGGCTGATCAGAAAGTTAAGGAGTATGTATACAAAGGGGGAAATATGTTGGATTTTTGCAATGAGCTTGCTACACTCTTCATGGAGCTACAGAGTGCGGGAAAAGATTTTAGTGAAAAAGAAAAGGTTAACTGTTTACTGATGAAGTTACCTGATGAGTTCGAGAACATAGTCAACCGTGTGCAGGACTTGCCGGACTCAAGGTGGATATGGAACTCAGTGGTAGGGATGATTCTCGTTCGAGAGAATACGATTGAGATCCGAAGGGGAGGAAAGAGTGGCCAAGCCTTGGCAACAGCGACCGATTGGAGGAACAAGGATTCCCGGAAACCAGTCGGAAACTATGGGGGTAGGGAGCAGAAAAAACAGGTTGGCGAGTTCGAACCAAGGGCTCCCAAAGGTTTATGTCATTTTTGTAAGAAACCGGGGCACTATATGGCAGAGTGCACCAAAAGGAGGGGCAGACCGGTGGTACCCCGAGAGGAAAGAAAAAGGCCCTTGTCACACAGGTACTTGAGGCGGAATCCGAGGACGAGGACGATGAGCTCCTTTTGGATGAGGAGTTGGAGGCGAAAACCGAGGTTGAAATTCCACGAAGGCAGAAATGTGCTTACGGTGGATTGAAAGGTGAAGCAGGCTGGATTATAGATTCAGGTGCCTCAATGCACATGTGTAAGGATAGACACCTGTTCACTAAGATAAGAAAGATTCCCACCGTAGAGATAGAGTACGGGGATGGGAGGATAGTCACCACTACTCTTGTAGGATCGGTAGATCTGAAAGTGTTAGTAGAAGGAAAGACATCCATTTTAACATTCTCCGATGTATTGTTTATTCCGGGGCTGAACAAAAACCTTATCTCTACACAGTATTAGATGATAAGGGTTTTTTCACTAGCACTAGGGAAGGAGTCTTTACTGCTAGTTTTGAGGAGGATGTCTATTTCATTGCTGAGAAAGGTAGCCATGGGATGTTTAGGCTGATCTTAAGTAATGAAACGAAGAAACTTTATTATGCTGGTGTTCATGATATTATGATGTGGCATAAGAGGCTTGGGCATGTGAATCTAGATAAGTTAAGAGAGATGAAAAAGATGGGAGTGGTGGAAGGGATTCAGTTCAGTGAGAGTGATGATATAAGTGATTGTAGTGGGTGTGCTCAAGGTAAAGCACACAGATTACCCTTTCCAAAAACAGCCACCTACAAGGGAGAAAAACTTCTAGATCTAGTACACACAGATATTTGGGGACCGGCTAGAGTGCCCTCACCGGGGGGGAAGAGATTTATGATGACTATAACTGATGATTGGTCTCGGTATTCCCGAGTATATTTTTTGATAATTATTTAGATATGTATTAAAGCGATAAACCATTTAACTGAAATGAATTACGGGATACATAGATCTAGTAATATATAATGTACGACTTACGGTACGGACACAAATCAGTACCGCGCATTTGTTTCGTAAATGAAACAAATACCGCGCATGTATTTATTACGGCTACGATTAAAAGCCGAATTTAATCGGACGGCCGGGAATAGCGCCGAGATCGCGGAGGAAGATTTCGGCGGTTTGTGGCCATCGCCACATCGGATGACGCGTGGCGAAATTCCGTTGGATTGTGGAATCTCCGGAGATTATGGCACCGAATCCGGATTTGACATGTGTCGACATTTTGGCCATGTCGTACAATGTCCGTACATAAAGTACACCGACAGCTATACTTTTACGTACGGAACTCAATTCTGATTGGTTCCGTACATCAGTAGATAGAGTCTGTGAGAGAGATAGGACTTAGAAAAATTAGAAGATAGGACCCCCTCTCCCAGAGAGCTTCTGTACAAAAGGTCAACTTTGACCCTCCATAACTTACTGCTCAGGGGAGCAAATTCAGAGATTCTTTTTGCTATCGACTCACGGGAGTCTTGTCTTCACAGGGGTGAAGTTGGTCAGAGTTTTTGTCTGCCAGGGTGGCAGTTATTTTTTCTTAAACACAAAGGGGTCAGGATTATCCTAGAGGCTTCTTGGAAGCTGTCCACTCTGAGGACTTATGGAGGTCTCAGAGTTTCACACTGTAAACCTGCCACGTTTCAATCCGTCGGCTTTTTTGTCATAAGCCGCCAAAAGAGCCATTTCGAGATGTTGGCGCTCACGCTGGTCATTCGCTCGTATTTTCTCATTGAAAGTCGTCCGTTCGATTCCAGCGGGGCGCAAAATGTTCTTTAGCGTCCGTTGTATTTTGTGTCCGCTGTCCTTTTCCCGTTCCATGATCATCAGTTTGTCAATACAATGCTGTACGTTCTCGTAAAATTTCTATTTAGTTAACCGGCTAGGGAGTTATACAAAATGCAATGTATTTTTTCGTCAAAGTCCGTACATTTCCCGTAAAAAACTGTACATTTCCCGTCAATTTTTCTGAGCAATTTATCGGACAAAAAATTTTCCGGACAGAAAGTACAGAAAGTACAGATATATCGGAACCTCTCACCGTTCAATAACCGATAACTATCAGTATCGGTGTTGTCGCGATAAATTTTATACCGATACACAACACTATTATTTTGTACAGATGTACATAAAATGAGACAACGGCGTCAAGACAAAAAGTGAGTGGCGTCACACGGAATCCTACTAATAAAGACCACGATATCAAGCGTACCTGTTCCCATGTGTCCAAACGCGACTATGTGACCACAGCTTCAGCGGGTGGAACAAAGGGTGTGTGCCCATGTAATTTAAACTTTGAAATGCTACTTTGGATTTTAGCCCCTATTTTACTGTGTACTTTTCAAAGAGTTTCCTTAGGGTACACCCCCATGTAAGCAACACTTTGAAAAAGTATTTTGGATCTTAGGGAAGTGTTATGTACTACTTTGAAAAACATCTCAGGGTACTTTTTGCATGTGCTAAAGTTACAGTTATTTTCTGTCGTTTTCCTTCATAACTTAGAAAAAAACAAAAAAATATGCAGCTGTACCAAAAAGTTGAAATTACCACCGTACAAGTTGCATTACCTTGAAACTTTATACGTACAGTAGTTTGTCGTCTAGCGAGATACAATTTGTCGACTAGCGCATTTTGACCCATTTTTGCGTCCTTCCAGCACATGTTCAAACTTTACATCAAATCACCTCGCGAGGTGATTTTAAATATAGTCTAATAAGGTGAGTGAATATGCAGATGCTGTCGCACGTGTTAGAAGTTTTTTCAATTTTTGTGCGCGGAGTACCAAATAAAAAAGCCCACTGCACGTTTCCAGCCAGTGCGTACTGTTTTCCGTGCGTTGATTTTCGTACAGGGGCCGTCTCTCTTAAACACACGTGTCTTCACACATGCCGTAGGAAAAGCATTGGGCACCCGTCGGCAAGTGGGAAGACTAAAAACGAAACCGCATTTCTGTGCGACAGCGTAAGGTTTTTTAAAAATTTTGACACGTCGACAATGTGGCGTACAGACATTATGAAGTCACAAAAATTGTACAACTTGCGCAGATACACCCCAAATTGAAGTCGAGTGGAAGTTCGCCTCAATTTGTGTACCAATTTGTCTGTTGCATTGTTTTGTACATGTCAACGTAAGTCACTTTTTAAGTAACAAGCTATTTGGGTTTGTTGTTCTACAACCACCGGTGCAGGTGGAGGAGCAGCAGTAGTAGTAGAAGTAGACATGATACACTCTCAGAAGCTATCAAGAATCCTACCAACCAGCTGTTCTTAAGTGATCACCAATTCTTATACAAGCATCCAAATCTCACAAAACTCCATGAGAATATAGAGTAACATAAACACTGACAACTCCCAAAGTTTCAGCACAATTGACCCAACAACACTCAAGATATAATACTCAGAAGTTTCCAAAAAACTGTCTGCAGTTTTACTACTTGGAAGTCTGGATACATTAAAATGTTCTAAGTCCTAAGTCTTATACTTTCGGTGTTCTACCGCCGATAACAGTGTACCTGAGAGGTACGTCTAGAATCAACCCACCTACTGAGATCTACGTGTTCTTGATCGTGCCAACCCAATCTATCATTGTACAGTCAATATTACTCAGAATCTATATTAAGTTATTGTACAAATACTTGTCGGCTAAGTCACTTGTGATACTCTTATGAATCTCGTCCGTTGACTAGATTCATATCAATCGCAGCTGCGTTGTCCCGTACCGGATCACATTTATATCACCCGCGGCTGCGGTGTCCTGCACCAAATCATATCCAAGATAGTAGCAGCTGCGTTGTCTGTACGGATCTTATCCAAAGTGACCGCAGCTGCGTTTGTCCTGTCTGTATCGCAGCTTCGCTGTTGCGCTGCTCTGCTGCTGCGTTGCTGCGCAGCTCTGCTGTATAGCAGCTGCGCTGCTCTTCCGTATAGCAGCTGCGCTGCTGTCTGTATAGTTGCTGCGCTGCTGCGCTGCTCTGAGACTGAGAGCTTTCCAAAAGACAACACTTCCTTAAAGCTTTAGACTCAGTATACCAGCGCAGCTGCGGTGATAAACTAGCGCAGTATCGCAGCATAGCAATATAGCAGTGCAGCAATTCAACTATTCACTTAATCCCACTGCTTCCCTACAATACTTCAGCTTAGGAGCAGGAAGAGCTTTAGTGAGCATATCAACAATCATTTTTGCATCTGGTAAGTAACATAATTTAATCACTCTAGAGAACACTTTTTCTCTTACAAAGTGTAATCGTACATCCATGTGCTTGCTTTTGAAGC
The DNA here is from genome assembly GCA_037447655.1 of Zygnema cylindricum. Taxonomy (NCBI): domain Eukaryota; kingdom Viridiplantae; phylum Streptophyta; class Zygnematophyceae; order Zygnematales; family Zygnemataceae; genus Zygnema; species Zygnema cylindricum. The sequence goes on from JBBHKE010003282.1 coordinate 16,862, forward strand.
AATGGCAATGGCAGCCTGGTTATCACACCAGATCACCTGTGGACCAACTTGCATGTATCCTAGTTCTTCTAACATGGATTTTACCCATAAGAGTTCTTTGAGGGCCGAGCTTGCTGCCATATATTCCGACTCCATTGTCGATTGTGCTGTCACCTTTTGAAGTTTGCTGCTCCAGCAGCAAGTACCGTTCCCAATTTGTAGAACGAATCCTGTGGTAGATTTCCGGCTTGGCATGTCGCCATAGCTTGCATCACTCCATGTTTGCAGCTTGACTTCTCCTCCGCCTAGAGTGAGTTTGAGATCTTTAGTTCCTGCCAAATATCTTAAGACTCTCTTTGCTGCATCCAGATCAGATTTTCTTGGATTTTCTAGACTCCTACTCAGTACCCCGACTGCTGCAGCAATGTCAGGACGGGTACAGTTCATGAAGTATATTAAGCTTCCCACTATCTGTCTATAAGGTATTATTGCCATAGGATCATTCTCCCCTGATTCTAAATACTCGCTAACAATAACACCTGGTTCTGTCTCTTCTCCCTCTAACTTCTGCCGAAACTCCATTGGAGTTAAACACCCTTTTGCCCCCCGCATTCCGTACTCATCTAACATGTTTCCAATAGCCTCTTTTTGAGTCAATTTTATTATTTTCTTATTTCTGTCCCTCTCTACTTGGATACCCAAAATATATTTTGCATCACCGAGGTCTTTCATCTCGAACCGTGAGTTTAGAGCAGTTTTGATTTTGTTAATTTCAGCCATTGATTTGCTAATTAATAGCAAATCATCTACATATACCGCTATATACACTATCCCATTTTCACCCTTTAGAACGTAGACAGAGTGATCAGAACTTATCCTTTGAAATCCTAGACTAGTCAAGAATTCATCAAGCTTTATATTCCACTGTCTCGGGGCCTGTTTCAGGCCGTACAAAGATTTTAGCAACTTGCATACTAAGTGCTCTTTTCCTGGTTCTACATACTTTTCAGGCTGCTGCATGTAAATGGTCTCTTCTAGTTCTCCATGCAAAAAGGCCGTTTTTACATCCATCTGATGTATTTCCATATCTTCTATAGCAGCTAGAGACAGCAAAATCCTAACTGTCGGAAATCTTACAACCAAAGAGAATGTTTCTTCAAAATCGATTTCTTCCTTTTGATTATAACCCTTTGCCAAAAGTCTGGCCTTATATCATTCAATGGTGTTATCGGGATTTAACTTCACCATGAACACCGATTTGCTGCCGATCGCCTTTCGGTCTGGAGTAAGTTCCACAAACTCCTATGTTTGGGCCTCTATGATCGACTTCATTTCATCGTTTGCTGCCTCTATCTAGTGATTTCGCTCTAGTGATGAGAAGGCCTCTTCGATGGTCAAGGGCTCCCCTGAGGCTGCCAAGTAGGCAAAGTGAGAGCTTGCTAAAAGGCGGCTGCTGGATCTTCTTCCCCCTGGAAATTCTGAGGCTGAGATGGTCGAATGCCGTGCATTGCGCTGTTTGCGCTGGTTTCGATTAGTGTTTTGCTGATTGCGCTGGTTGCGATCCGCGTGTATTGATTGTTGTTGGTTCGGTGGAATTGAACTTGTTGAGGAAGTTGGAGAGAGTCTGACTCCGGAGTCACCAGCGGAGACTGTTGCACCTGCGGGACAATTTCGTTCATGCAATCTAAAATGACATACTCCTATACGTTTTGCTGCTTTTGCTGCTTTGTCATTTGAAATAAATCTATCGATTCTAGTTCATCTTTGACAATGATTTTCCTTGCTATAACTATTTTTTGCCTCTCAAACACAAAGACTTTGTAACCTTTTTAGTGATCATCATATCCTAACAAAATACCCGGTAATCCCTTCGGTTCCATTTTCCGTATGCCCGTAGATGTATCTAAGATAAAACATTTACTACTAAAGACTTTGAAATGGCTAACATCTGGTTTGCTACTTGTCCAGATCTCTTAAAGAGTAGATTCTACCGATCTTCATTCTATCTTATTCTTAATATAAGCTGCACAATTTAGAGCCTCAGCCTAGAATTTCGGATCCACATTTTTATCTGCGAGCATCTACCTAGAGCTCTCCATGAGAGTTCTATTTAGTCTTTCCAACACCCCATTTTGTTCCGATGAATATGGATTAGTCAGTAGATGACTTATACCTTCGTCGAGTAAAAAGGTTTCAAATTCTTTCGATGTATATTCACCATCATTGTCCGATCTCAGCTGCAAAATAGGTAAATCATGAAGTTTTTCAACAAATGCTTTATAGTGCTTGAAGTGACCAAATACTTCACTCTTCTCCTTCATGAAGTAAACTTTTGTAAACCTGGAGAAATCATCTGTGAAAGTGACCATATATTTCATTCCCCGGGCAGATGGAACTTTCGCAGGACCGAAAACATCCGAATGGATTTGTTGTAAAAGTATCGTGGACCGATGCTCAGTCTCTTTAGGGAATGGTAGTCTGTGGATTTTGCACAAAGCGCATCCATCTCATGTTTTGACTGGCTCATCTGTGATTGAGACACCCTCTATTTTTCCAGCAAAGACCATTTTTCTTAAACTATCATAGTTTACATGGCCTAATCTTTTATGCCACAACTCATCTGAATGCAAAACACTGGAGTACAGAACATCATTCTCCTTGGTATTAGCCATATCCATTCGGTACATCTTGCTATTACCTCTAGTACCTTTAACTACGACTTTGCCATTTTTGCTAGCAACCTGCCTACCATTTTTCAAATTAACCTCAAAGCCTTTACTCTCTACCAAGGACGTAGAAAACAGATTTTTATTAAAGTCAGGCACAAATAAGACATTGTGAAGAGTACTTTTAGTTGCTTTGCCCTCCACATCCACTAGCAAAGACACATCACCCACAGCACGAGTCTGAACACTCATTCCACAAGCATAATAAATATTTTCTTTGATGTTGTTTTCAGATTTTTGAAGATGGCTTTGTTCCAGCACATGTGGGTTGAAGCTCGTGTATCCATTATCCATCCATGGTCTTTCGCGCCCTCCATCTCTGCCGCCATAGCGAATAGATCCGTGTCATCCTCCATAGAAAATGTCAAAGTCTCATTCTGGAGGGATGAAGACGCTGAAAACAGTGCATTTCCACGAGGTGTAGGTCCCGATAAATTTTTGTAAAACTGAGTTTGTTGCCATCCCGGCCTGTATAGACCAGTATCGTTAGATTTTTTAAGCTTAGGACAAAATTTGTATCCATGACCTCTCTCACTACAATAAAAACATGCATTGTTGGATTGTCTATTTCCACCTTGATTAAACTGTCTAAACTGATTAGACTGATTTCTTTGCTGATTAAACTGTCCTTTCCTCTCAAAGTCTGAATTAAAAGCCTCTACCTGCTCAACATTAAGAATATTAGATGTAGCTTCTTCTTCTAGCAAAATATTGATAGCTAACTGTAAAGTCCGGCTAGCTTTATCTTTCTGTTTCAGCATATCAGATGCTCCTTTCAGACTACGAGGGAGACCCCTCATGAGCAACGCTGCCTACTGAAACTGAGGAAACACCCCACCTGCACAAGCATGTGCATCTACAAAGATGCAAAACTTGTTAGAATATTCAGCCATTGTACCCCCAGTGTACTTATAGTCCCAAATTTTTCCAGCTAATAATAGTTCTTCCTAGACATTAGCATTTTCATAATTATTTTTAAGAGATTTCCAAATATCAATTGCTTTTTTCATTTTTATCCGAGACATAGCTAAGTCCTCTGATATACAGAATTTCAGAATAGAACGAGCTTGCGTATTTTTCTTAGACCATGCCGGATCAGATTCATCCAGAGAACCATCCAATATGTCCAAGAGATTCACATTCTCAAAATGTGTCTCCACCATGTCCGCCTAGTAAACATACTTTTCCCCCGAAAAGATAGGAATTCTTGATGACAGGCCCATAACCTGTTGTTCTACGACCACCGGTGCAGGTGGAGGAGCAGCAGTAGTAGTAGAAGTAGACATGATACACTCTCAGAAGCTATCAAGAATCCTACCAAACAGCTGTTTTCAAGTGCTCACCAATTCTTACACAAGCATTCAAACCTCTCAAAACTCTCTCACAATATAGAGTAGCATAAACACTGACAACTCCCAAAGTTTCAGCACAATTGACCCAACAACACTCAAGATATAATACTCAGAAGTTTCCCAAAAACTGTTTGCAGTTTTACTACTTGGAAGTCTAGATACATAAAAATGCTCTGAGTCCTAAGTCTTATACTTTCGGTGTTCTACCGCCGATAACACTGTACCTGAGAGGTACGTCTAGAATCAACCCACCTACTGAGATCTACGTGTTCTTGATCGTGCCAACCCAATCTATTATTGTACAGTCAATATTACTCAGAATCTATATTAAGTTACTGTACAAATACTTGTCGGCTAAGTCACTTGTGATACTCTTATGAATCTCTTCCGTTGACTAGATTCATATTAATCGCAGCTGCGTTGTCCCGTACCGGATCACATTTATATCACCCGCGGCTGCGGTGTCCTGCACCAAATCATATCCAAGATAGTAGCAGCTGCGTTTGTCTGTACGGATCTTATCCAAAGTGACCGCAGCTGCGTTTGTCCTGTCAGTATCGCAGCTTCGCTGCTGCGCTGCTCTGCTGCTGCGCTGCTGCGCAGCTCTGCTGTATAGCAGGTGCGCTGCTCTTCCGTATAGCAGCTGCGCTGCTGTCTGTATAGTTGCTGCGGTGCTGCGCTGCTGTGAGACTGAGAGCTTTCCAAAAGACAACAGGGTTTACATCCGAATGCTCAGAATGTTATACGGAGAATCTTCGCTTAGAAACAAAGTAACAAGACTAAGTTTCGGTTACATGCGAAAATACCCTAAATGTGCAAAAATGCAATTGGAACTTTGAAATATGACGGTTGTAGACGTGGGTACAACTTTGTGACGGTTGAAGACGACTACGAAACTTTCGATAATCGGTGACGCCAACAAAAACGAAGAGGGTTGTAGACGTTTGGTTTTTTGACACGGGAGACGTTTAGGGTTTTGTCACATTTTAATGCCAGCTCACTTGTGACAATGTCGACATGACAAAATTCAAAAACTTTCTCCCATGGCTATCCGATTTCGTTTTTCCGACTTTTCCCACTCGACTTGCCATAAAAATATACATAAAAGGTAGTCAAAAGAATTATTTTTCAAATATTTTCATTTAATACCAACAATGCCGTGCCTCATTCAAAAAAGTGAGAGATAAAAGTGACAGTGTGAGAGGGAGAGGGGAGAGGCGACGACGGCGCAAAATTCTGCATAGGACCCATGAATGAAACAAAAGGTGCAAGACCCTTGCAGATTTTTTTTTCCGTACATGCTCGTCTTTTCCGCACATGCACCTGACGGACAGGGAGAAAAATAGCGAGTGCTCTCCTCGTCCTAAAATTTTCGCACTCGTGTGGCGCTTGCTTGGATTGTTTTTCTTTCGTTGTTTGGGTGGTACTTTCCCTAAAATCAGGTCACGAGGTGATTTTTGATGAAGTTTTTTGACGAGTTGGATTATCTTGCCCAGGGGTCGAAAAAAGGGAAACGCCGAAATTCGTTAACATGATGACAAACATGAAGTACATTGAAATTATTTGTTGTACTTTTAAAGAATTTATTTTATTGTACGGCTAAAGTTTATCTCGTACGGAACCGCGTTGTGGGTGAAAGCGACAAAATATAGTCGATACTTTAATGCATGGGGACGTACCCTTATGTTAATCGTTATTTGCGCCTTAATAAATTCAAATATGTGACAGTTGTAGACGGCTACAAAATATGCGACATATTCTTCTACAACCACAGTTGCAGGAGGAGAAACAACAGTAGTACTAGAAGTAGACATCAAATCAGCATAAGCTATCAACAACCAACTTTCAACTGACATAGAATGTGATACAAAACTGGAAAGTGACTCAAATACAGTACCACAATTTAGAACACAATATACTGACAATTCCCAAAGTTGCAACTCAATTGACACAGTCAAACATAAGATATAGTCTTTGCAAGTTCTCAAAAACTGCATTTTGATTACTATATTCTGTTGAAAAATGGTATTTTATATTCTATCTTCTTAGTCAACCTATAAGCATCCTACAGTTCTCATACTTATCGTAGTCACTAATAAAAAATATTCAGCCATGGCTGCCTCAGACATATGAGAAGACATGCAAAAGATAAGGCTCGTGCAAAAGGTAGGCTGCTAGGGTTAGGATTTGATCATGTGACCTCCGGACGAAAGCCGTACGGAGTAGAAGTCGGCTTTATCCGGTAAATCTTGATGAAACAATATCCATATTGTATTTTTTAAGTATTTAAATAATAGCGCGGCGACATATGTTGAAATCACTAGATTTAGGGGAGATATTTTCTAGGTCTTAATTGATTAGAATAGCTAAAAGAAAAAGCGTAGGCAACCTGTCTTCATCTTCTCTCTCTAGTCCCCATACTTGTTGTAGTCACTGAAGGAGAGAGAGGGCGGTGGAGCCATGGCTGCCTCAGCTCTTTAGGCAGGACTAAAGAGTGACCTAAGTCACTCTTAACAAAATGGTTGAGTCCGGCAGGACTCGAACCTACGACCGACAGAGCGAGGAATAGCCGTCAGCTCTTACCAATCTGTCGTAGTAGTTCGTTAGGATACATAGGGTTTGATAGCAATTTAAACATTAGCTAGATAATTAATTCGATTAATGGAATAAAAAATTGAGGACATATATGTTGTCTTTTGGAAAGCTCTCAGTCTCAGAGCAGCGCAGCAACTATACAGACAGCAGCGCAGCTGCTATACGGAAGAGCAGCGCAGCTGCTATACAGCAGAGCTGCGCAGCAACGCAGCAGCAGAGCAGCGCAGCAGCGAAGCTGCGATACAGACAGGACAAACGCAGCTGCGGTCACTTTGGATAAGATCCGTACAGACAACGCAGCTGCTACTATCTTGGATATGATTTGGTGCAGGACACCGCAGCCGCGGGTGATATAAATGTGATCCGGTACGGGACAACGCAGCTGCGATTGATATGAATCTAGTCAACGGACGAGATTCATAAGAGTATCACAAGTGACTTAGCCGACAAGTATTTGTACAATAACTTATTATAGATTCTGAGTAATATTGACTGTACAATGATAGATTGGGTTGGCACGATCAAGAACACGTAGATCTCAGTAGGTGGGTTGATTCTGGACGTACCTCTCAGGTACACTGTTATCGGCGGTAGAACACCGAAAGTATAAGACTTAGGACTTAGAACAATTTAATGTATCCATACTTCCAAGTAGTAAAACTGCAAACAGTTTTTGGGAAACTTCTGAGTATTATATCTTGAGTGTTGTTGGGTCAATTGTGCTGAAACTTTGGGAGTTGTCAGTGTTTATGCTACTCTATATTCTTATAGAGTTTTCTGAAGCTTGGATGCTTGTATAAGAATTGGTGAGCACTTAAGAACAGCTGGTTGGTAGGATTCTTGATAGCTTCTGAGAGTGTATCATGTCTACTTCTACTACTACTGCTGCTCCTCCACCTGCACCGGTGGTTGTAGAACAACAGGTTATGGGCCTGTCATCAAGAATTCCTATCTTTTCTGGGGATAAGTATGTTTACTGGGCGGATATGGTGGAGACACATTTTGAAAATGTCAATCTTTTGGATATATTGGATGGTTCTTTGGATGAATCTGATCCGTCATGGTCTAAGAAAAATACGCAGGCTCGTTCTATTTTGAAATTTTGTATATCTGAAGACTTAGCTATGTCTCAGATAAAAATGAAAAAAGCAATTGATATCTGGAAATCCATTAAAAGTGATTATGAAAAGGCTAATGTTCAGGAAGAACTTCTATTGGCTGGAAAAATTTGGGACTATAAGTACACTGGCGGTACAATGGCTGAATATTCTAACAAATTTAGTATTCTTGTAGATGCACATGCTTGTGCCGGTGGGGTGTTTCCTCAGTTTCAACAGGCAACATTGCTCATGCGGGGTCTCCCTCGTAGTATGAAAGGAGCATCTGACATGCTCAAACAGAAAGATAAAGCTAGCTGGACTTTACAGTTAGCGATCAATATTTTATTAGAGGAGTAAGCTACATCTAACATCCTCAATGTTGAGCAAGTAGAGGCTTTTAATTCAGAATTTGGAAAGAAAGGTCAATTTAATCAGCAAAGTAATCAGTTTACCCAATTGAGACTGTTTAATCTGGGGGGAAATAGAAAATCCAACAATGCATGTTTTTATTGTAGTGAGAGAGGTCATGCATACAAATTCTGTCCTAAACTTAAACAAGCTAACGATACAGGTTTATACAGGCCAGGATGGCAACAAAGTCAGTTTTACAAAAACTTCACAAGGCCTACACCTCGTGGAAATGCACTGTTTTCAGCTTCTTCATCACTCCAAGACGAAACTCTGACATTTTTTGAGGAGGACGACACGGATCTATTCGCTATGGCGGCAGCAATGGAAGGCGCAAAGGACCCTGTATGGATTATGGATACAGGAGCGTCAACGCATATGTGTTGGAAAAAGGCCATCTTCAAAAATCTGAAAGCAACGCCGGAGAAAAATATTTATTATGCTTGTGGAATGAGTGTCCAAACTCGTGCAATGGGTGATGTGTCCTTGCTAGTTGATGTGGATGGAAAACCAATTGAAAGGACTCTTCACAATGTCTTATTTGTGCCTGACTTTAAGAAAAATCTGTGTTCTACGTCGTTGGTTGAGAGTAAAGGCTTTGAGGTCAGTTTGAAAAATGGTTGGCAGGTTGTTAGCAAAAACGGCAAGGTTGCGGTTACAGGTACTACAGATAGTAGCAGGATGTATCGCATGGATATGGCTAATACAAAAGAAAATGATGTTTTGTACTCCGGTGTTTTGCACTCAGATGAGTTGTGGCATAAAAGATTAGGCCATGTCAACTATGATAGTTTGAAAAAAATGGTTGTTGCTGGAAAGATAGAGGGTGTATCAATCACAGATGGGCCGGTCAAAACTTGCGATGGTTGCGCTTTAGGCAAAATCCACAGATTGCCATTTCCTAACGAGTCTGAGCATCGGTCGACCAAACTTTTACAACAAATTCATTCGGATGTCTTTGGTCCGGCGAAGGTTCCTTCTGCCGGAGGAATGAAATATATGGTCACCTTCACAGATGATTTCTCACGGTATACAAAAGTTTACTTCATGAAGGAGAAGAGAAGTGTTTGGTCACTTCAAACACTATAAAGCATGGGCTGAAAAACTTCATAATTCACCTATTTTGCAGCTCAGATCGGACAATGGTGGTGAATATACATCAAAAGAGTTTGAAACCTTTTTACTCGAGGAAGGCATTAGTCATCTACTGACTGTTCCATATTCACCGGAACAAAATGGGGTGTCGGAACGGCTGAATAGAACTCTCACGGAAAGCTCTAGATCTATGCTCGCCGATAAAGGTGTGGATCCGAAATTCTGGGCTGAGGCTCTAAATTGTGCAGTTTATATTAAAAATAGGATAGGATCTAGATCGGTAGAAACAACTCCTTACGAAATCTGGACGGGTAGCAAACCAGATGTTAGCCATTTCAAGGTCTTTGGTAGTCAATGATTTATATTGGATACGTCTACAGATAGATGGAAAATGGAATCGAAGGGATTACCGGGTATTTTGTTAGGATATGATGATCACTCGAAAGGTTATATAGTCTTTGTGTTTGAAAGGCAAAAAATAGTTGTAGCTAGAAACATCATTGTTAAGGATGAACTAGACTCCATAGATTTATTTCAAATAACAGAGCAGCAAAGGCAACAGAAAGTACAGGAGTATGTCATCTTAGATTGCATGTAGGAACTTGTCCCGCAGATTCCACAAACTCCGGTAATGACTCAGGAATCAGACTCCCTCCAACTTCCTCACCAACTTCGGGTCCAGACGGACCAAGAGCAGTCAATACAGACGGAACGCAATCAGCGCAATCACGAACACACGGATCGCAACCAGCGCAATCAGCAAGACACGGATCGCAACCAGCGCAACCAGCGCAATCAGCGCAATGCGCGGGATCCGACAATCTTAGCCTCAGAATTTCCGGGGGGAAGAAGATCAAGCAGCCGCCTGCAAGCAAGCTCTCACTTTGCCTACTCGGCAGTCTCAGGGGAGCCCTTGACCATCCAAGAAGCTTTCTCATCACCAGAGCGGAATCACTGGATTGAGGCGACAAACGACGAAATGAAGTCGATCATGGAGGCTCAAACATGGGAGCTCGTGGACCTTCCTCCAGACCGAAAAGCGATCGGCAGCAAATGGGTATTCAAGGTGAAGTTAAATCCCGATAACACCATTGAACGCTATAAGGCCAGACTTGTGGCGAAGGGGTACAATCAAAAGGAAGGAATCGATTTTGAAGAAACATTTTCTCCGGTTGTAAGATTTCCAACAGTTAGGATTTTGCTCTCCCTAGCTGCTATAGAAGATATGGAAATTCATCAGATGGATGTAAAAACGGCCTTTTGCATGGAGAACTAGAAGAGACCATTTACATGCAGCAGCCTGAAAAGTATGTAGAACCAGGAAAAGAGCACTTAGTATGCAAGTTGCTAAAATCTTTGTACGGCCTAAAACAGGCCCCCAGAGAGTGGAATATAAAGCTTGATGAATTCTTGACTAGTCTAGGATTTCAAAGGATAAGTTCTGATCACTCTGTCTACGTTCTAAAGGGTGAAAATGGGATAGTGTATATAGCAGTATATGTAGATGATTTGCTATTAATTAGTAAATCAATGGCTGAAATTAACAAAATCAAAAATGCTTTAAACTCACGGTTCGAGATGAAAGACCTCGGTGAGGCAAAATATATTTTGGGTATCCAGGTAAAGAGGGACAGAAATAAGAAAATAATAAAACTGACTCAAAAAGAGGCTACTGGAAACATGTTAGATGAGTACGGAATACGGGGGGCAAAAGGGTGTTTAACTCCAATGGAGTTTCGGCAGAAGTTAGAGGGAAAAGAGACAGAACCAGGTGTCATTGTTAGCGAGTATTTAGAATCAGGGGAGAATGATCCTATGACAATAATACCTTATAGACAGATAGTGGGAAGCTTAATATACTTCATGAATTGTACCCGTCTTGACATAGCTGCAGCAGTCGGGGTATTGAGTAGGAGTCTAGAGAATCCGAGAAAATCTGACTTTGACGCAGCAAGGAGAGTCTTAAAATATTTGGCTGGAACTAAAGACCTCAAACTCACACTAGGCGGAGGAGAAGTCAAGCTGCAAACATGGAGTGATGCAAGCTATGGCGACATGCCAAGCCGGAAATCTACCACGGGATTCGTTCTACAAGTTGGAAACAGTACTTGCTGCTGGAGCAGCAAACTTCAAAAGGTGACAGCACAGTCGACAATGGAGTCGGAATATATGGCAGCAAGCTCGGCCCTCAAAGAACTCTTATGGGTAAAATCCACGTTACAAGAACTAGGATACATGCAAGTTGGTCCACAGGTGATCTGGTGTGATAACCAGGCTGCCATTGCCATTGCTTCTAACCCGAGTCATCACTTCAAAAGCAAGCACATGGATGTACGATTACACTTTGTAAGAGAAAAAGTGTTCTCTAGAGTGATTAAATCATGTTACTTACCAGATGCAAAAATGATTGCTGATATGCTCACTAAAGCTCTTCCTGCTCCTAAGCTGAAGTATTGTAGGGAAGCAGTGGGATTAAGTGAATAGTTGAATTGTTGCACTGCTATATTGCTATGCTGCGATACTGCCCTAGTTTATCACCGCAGCTGCGCTGGTATACTGAGTCTAAAGCTTTAGGGGAGTGTTGTCTTTTGGAAAGCTCTCAGTCTCAGAGCAGCGCAGCAGCGCAGCAACTATACAGACAGCAGCGCAGCTGCTATACGGAAGAGCAGCGCAGCTGCTATACAGCAGAGCTGCGCAGCAACGCAGCAGCAGAGCAGCGCAACAGCGAAGCTGCGATACAGACAGGACAAACGCAGCTGCGGTCACTTTGGATAAGATCCGTACAGACAACGCAGCTGCTACTATCTTGGATATGATTTGGTGCAGGACACCGCAGCCGCGGGTGATATAAATGTGATCCGGTACGGGACAACGCAGCTGCGATTGATATGAATCTAGTCAACGGACGAGATTCATAAGAGTATCACAAGTGACTTAGCCGACAAGTATTTGTACAATAACTTAATATAGATTCTGAGTAATATTGACTGTACAATGATAGATTGGGTTGGCACGATCAAGAACACGTAGATCTCAGTAGGTGGGTTGATTCTGGACGTACCTCTCAGGTACACTGTTATCGGCGGTAGAACACCGAAAGTATAAGACTTAGGACTTAGAACATTTTAATGTATCCAGACTTCCAAGTAGTAAAACTGCAGACAGTTTTTTGGAAACTTCTGAGTATTATATCTTGAGTGTTGTTGGGTCAATTGTGCTGAAACTTTGGGAGTTGTCAGTGTTTATGTTACTCTATATTCTCATGGAGTTTTGTGAGATTTGGATGCTTGTATAAGAATTGGTGATCACTTAAGAACAGCTGTTTGGTAGGATTCTTGATAGCTTCTGAGAGTGTATCATGTCTACTTCTACTACTACTGCTGCTCCTCCACCTGCACCGGTGGTTATAGAACAACAATATATGTTGTCCATAGCTTATTTCAGCCATGGATTACTCATGGAAACACCCACAGACTACCTCAAAAACAGCTGTGTTTCAGACGACACAGATTACTCCACACTGAACAAAATGATCTCAAACTTCACCAATATGCAGTATAACAAATACACTGTAAACTCCTAAAGTTACAGCCAAATACACAAAGGCATCTAGAAGATATACTCTCCAGAGTTTCCCAAAAATAGCTGACAGCTTCACAAACTAACCACTTCGACTGTTCACAGAATCTTACAGAAATACTGAAATATAATTAAACTTCACACACATATATATTCTATATCAAAGAATAACTCCACAAAGTTTCACATAAAAGAACCAATCAGAGTGATCACACGAATAGGTCAAAGATGCAGAAAACAGTTTGCCATTACTTTGATTAACTTGACTGCGATACATAAAATAATCTAAGTCTCGCAAGTTATACTCAGAGTACGGAGGCATACCCGCCGTACTGTATCTACTCTAATAACCTAACTAGTCAAAAGGACAAACCTCTGTTGTACAGAATATTTACACCGTACTCTTCGTATGTCAAAAACTAAGCTACCACTAAGCAACCACTAAGCTACCACTATCGTTTAATCATCATTACTTGAAATCTATCCTATTCATATTATCCGTAGTTGCGCCTTGAAATCTATCCTATTCATATTATCCGTAGTTGCGCTAGCTGCGCTGGCTGCGCTTTTCGTACGGATCATAAAAATAGCCGCAACTGCGTTGACTTAACTGCGTCGCAGCTGCTCCGTACCGGCGGAGCCTATTTCAACATTCCGTTTATTTTACATCGGATCGCTTCGCGATCCGCCGTCCATTTGTCATTGCTTGTTCACACCACTCAATGAGTCTTTTACGTAACTTTAATTATCAATCCGTTCGCTCCCCAAATCCGTGAATCTAGTCAAACCTCCATATTAATTAGCAGTTACGCACGAAACTGACTTTTCAAAACAACAATATAAACTAGTTGAGTCTTTTAGTATGCACGAAATAAATGTACCGGAAATTTGTTATTTTGAACGGCTAACATTAAAAGCCGGTTTCGATCCGACGGCCCTCATCATCGCCGAGATCCCGGAATAATCGCATTGCAGTTTTTGGACGTGACATGACCTGTCGACACGTGTCAAGATACCATTGGGAAGGGGGAAACCCGGGGAGCGCGAGGACAAGTGTGAAGGAGACAGATGTCCACTCCATGGCCTTGTAGTACACAGGCCGTATAGAAAGTACATCGGCCCTAGTACCTATTTGTACTCTATAATCTTCTGATTGGTTCGTACATCAGTAGATAGGGGTTGTGAGAGGGTTTTAGGACTTAGAGGATTGTGGAGGTAGACGCCTCTCTCCCAACAAGCTTGTATAAAAATTGACATCTTTGCCACTTGATAATTATTCGCCCGGTTGGGCATTTTCAGTGATTCTTTTTGCTGTGGACTCATGTGACTCCAGACTACATAGGGGTGCAGTTTGATTTTCTACTTTCTTTCTTGGGTAGTAGCTGTTCTATGTGAAAGTGGGTTAGCGATAAACTACCTAGAGGCTTCGTGAATTTTGTAGTCCAAACGGGGGACACAAAATTGCACGTTATGGGCCTAACCTCTAGGGTGCCCAAATTAAACGGATCATGGTTCATTTACTGGGAAACCATGATGACAAGGGCATTGTGTGAAAAACGATACTGGGGTATTGTTAGTGGACAAGTGAAATGTCGATCTCGAGAACTCCACCTAGGTTTGGAGCAGTGAGGTTTTCTGCAAAAGCATTTGCTCCAACGGAAGAGATAGTTGATGGGGATAGCAGTGTGTCCAAAAAGGGGGAAAGGAAAGGTGATACCTCTCACCCCTATCGCCACGGCACCCGGAGCGGTGGCCGTAAAGATTGAGGAAAATGATATTCAAATGTGGGAGTACACCAACATGACTGCCAGGCATTTCATTTTGAGGTACCTCACTCAAGCTTTGGCGACCTGTCATGTTCACATCTTCATGGCTGAGGAGTTGTGGATGACTTTAGTGGAGATTTACAGAGCTGGTACCATTTAGGAGCTCTAGCTGGTTGAGCAAAGGTTGACGAGTTATACTTACAAAGGACGAAAGATGTTAGACTCTTGTAATGATCTCCCTTGTTTGTACATTGAGATGGAAAGTGCCGGATCGACAATCATAATGAAGTTGAAAGTTAACAATGTTATCATGAAGTTGCCAGAGGAGTATGAAAACATAGTGAACCGAGTGCAAAAAATGGATGTTAGTTCTTGGAAGTGGAACACTGTGGTCCGAATGATACTCGTGCAGGAGAACACCATCGAGATCCGCAGAGGAGGAAAGAGCGTTCAAGCTCTAGCTACCGGAACAGACCGGTGGAGGAAGGATTCGAAGAAGCTGTACAACAACTTCAAAGGGGATCAATCAAGAGATCTCATGCCTCGAAAGGGTCTTTGCCATTTTTGTAAAAAGCCGAGACACTTCATAGCTGATTGCATCAAGCTGTCGGAGCTGAGGCTCCAAAAAAATCGTGAACGGGGTTGTTCCGGAGGGAAAAAGAAGACACTTGTGGTCACACGAGTTAAAGGAGAGACGGAGGAGGACGAATCTTATTCTTTGGAGGATGGGGAGCTTCTCCTTAACAAGAATTTGGAGGAGAAGGAGATTCCTCGGAAACAGAAGTGTGCTTTTGGAGCCATTCGGGAAGCTCCAGAGGAAGGATGGATCATTGATTCAGGTGCATCCATGCATATATGCCGTGACAGCCACCTCTTCACTAAGCTAAGAAAGATCCCTACTGAAATAGAGTATGGGGATGGGAGAGTAGTTACCACAGATCTAGTGGGCTCGGTAGATCTGAAAGTTTTAGTGGAGGGTAAGACTTATATACTCACCTTCTCAGATGTGCTCTACATTCCTCAGTTGAGTAAACATCTTGTGTCTACTTTTGTATTAGATGAAAAGGATTTTGATACCTTCACTAGAAAGGGAGTCTTTACCACTAAGTACACAGATGAAGTCTACTTTACAACAAATAAGGGTAGCCAAAGAATGTTTAGGCTTAACCTGAGTAATGAAAAGAAGAGTGCTTACTATGGTGGTGTCCCGAGCTTGATGATCTGGCATAAGCGGTTGGGGCATGTGCATTTTGATAAGCTGAGGGAAATGATGAAGCTGGGTGTAGTAAAAGGCATTTAGTTTGGGGATAATAAAATGATGGATGATTGTAGTGGCTGTGCCCAAGGTAAGGCTCACAGACTCCCCTTTCCCAAAACTGCCACGTATAAAGGTGATAAAGTACTAGATCTGGTCCACACAGATATCTAGGGACCAGCAAGAGTACCTTCAGTTCGGGGGAAGAGGTATATGCTGACAATTACTGATGATTGGTCTAGATATTCTAGAGTCTTCTTCTGAAAAACAAAGTTTGAAACAGTAAAGTACTTCAAAGAATACCAAGCCTGGAGTGAGAAGTTGCACGGAACCCCCATTAAGCGAATAAGGAGTGATAATGAGGGAGAGTACACCTCCAACCAGTTTGAGGAATACTTGAGAGATTAGAGAGTTCAGTATCAAAAAACTATACCGAATAATCCAGAACAAAATGGGGTAGCAGAAAGTTTGAACCGGACTTTGGGAGATAGTGTGTGTAGTATGTTGACAGATAAGAAAATAGGAAGAAGATTTTGGGTAGAGGCCATGAATTGTGCTAATTACATTAAGAATAGAGTCCTCACTACATCCGTTAAAGGAATGACACCTTATGGGAGATGGGTTGGAAAGAAACCGGATATTTCTCACTTGAAAGTATTCGGTAGTCAAGTTTACAGTCTTAACACAGATAAGAAAAACTAGAAACTAGATGTTGAAGGGAAATCGGGATATTTTGTGGGATATGATGAGGATGTCAAAAGATATAAAGTCTATGACATGGCTAAACAAGATATCATTCTGGTTAAACATCTAGTTGTCATGGATGAAGGAAAGTCATTTGATCCCTTTAAATACACTAAGAAAATCCGAATCAGTTTTGAGTCCGAGAGTGAGGAAGACTTAGATATTCCCAGAAGGGACGTAAGTGAAAACGTGATTGCAGATTCAGGGGAGATCCATGATGGGGGAGATATATCGGAATCTCCTCACATTTCTGCACACTTTGGGGAGTGAGAGGAAGATGAGCCAGAACTGGCTTCCAGGAATAGCGGAGCCGATGAGACAGTAAGGGGTAACCCGAGATTTCCCTCTATTCTAGCTTCAAACTTTGAGGGAGGACTGAGGAGCAGCAAAAGACTACAAGAAAAATAGGCTGCTCACAAGGTAACGAAGTTATCTCATCCTGATGAGCCTCAGTCATACTCGGAGGCAATGGACATTTCGGAGGAAGAGCGATGGGTCAGAGCCATAAATGATGAGATGACTTCCATCATCGAAGCTAATACTTGGGAGCTGGTGGATATTCCTCCAGACAGAAAAAACCTATCGGGTGCAAATGGGTATTTAAATTGAAACTGAACCCAGATAATACCATTGAGAGATATAAGGCTCGGTTGGTAGCAAAGGGGTTCACCCAAAAAGAGGGGATAGATTATAAGGAGACTTTTGCTCCGGTGGTTCGGTTCCCAGCTGTCACGATTCTCTTTAGTCTAGCTGCAGCGGAAGACATAGAAATATACCACATGAATTTCAAGACCGCTTTCCTCAACAGTGAACTAGAGGAAAAAATCTTCATGCGACTGAAACTGAGTTTCAGACCTCCATATGTCCTCAGAGTGGACAGCTTCCAAGAAGCCTCTAGGATTACCCTGATCCCTTTGTGTTTCAGCAAGAACAACTGCCACCCTGGCAGACAAAAACTCTGACCAACTTCACCCTTGTGAAGGCAAGACTCCCCTGAGTCGATAGCAAAAAAAATCTCTGAATTTGCTCCCCTGAGCAGTTAGTTATAGAGGGTCAAAGTTGACCTTTTGTACAGATGCTCACTGGGAGAGAGGGTCCTATCTCCTAATTTTTCTAAGTCCTATCTCTCTCACACACTCTATCTACTGATGTACGGAGCTAATCAAATTACTCCTCCGTACACAAAAGTACAGCTGCCGGTGTACTTTTTGTACGAACATTGTACGACATGCCCTAAATGTTGACACGTGGTATATCTGGATTCCCTCCCTTAATCCTTAGAGATGCCGCAATCCTATGTTAGTCCGCCACGTGTCATCCGATGTGGCGATGACCACAAACCGCCGACATTCTCTTCCGCGATCTCGGCGTTTAATTTTGGCCGTCCGATTAAATTCACATTTAATCGTAGCCGTAAATGAAATTACATAAAACTGAGTGTATAGTTTTCATATCATTTGTTCCTAATGAATCAAATTCACTAAGTCCTACTTCTATACACCGAAACTACACTAAGCTGTACGGAGGCATTCCAGCCGTACATATAACATTCTAACACAACAAATAGTGTGAGTATACCTGTGTACTGAAGGTATGTCATAAACCACATTCTCAACACTAAATAACTAATTCACTACAGACAAAATTCTATTCTACCAAATATTTACATCGAAGTTCAGACAACGTAAAGTGATAGTGATCTAGTCACGCCTCGTCATTATTTGTTGGTGGAGGCTGTCACCCGTCCGATTAGACGATTTGACACCGTAGAACTGACTTCACAAAGTCTCGTGGTCCTGCCGAATTTCCGTACGTCCACGGAGGACATACTCACGCATTTCTCTCAAGTGACGACGCGTGTCCCAAGTGTGAATGAACCGTGAACTCCCAACTTCACTCTCACACTAATTTCGGTAACCACTGAACCCAACTCAACCAAAAATAGCTTAAGTCCTGAATAGCTCTCTCTCCCTTACAGCTGAGGCATAGAGAGGACTAAAGCTTTCTAAAAACAACACTTTCTTCCATAACTACTAGATGCTTTACTAAGATTATATCTTCACTTTTTAGATCATAAACTCTATATCCTTTTACATCTTCATTATATCATAATAAGTATCCCGGTTTTCCTTTAGGATCTAGCTTCTAATTAGATCGATCTGTATCTAGACTGAATACTTGACTGCCGAAATTCTATAAGTGAGATATGTCTGGTTTCCGGCCTGTCCATCTCTCATAAGGTGTTTGATCTTTTATAGCTGAAGTAATAACTTTATTTTTGAGGTAATTAGCACAGTTCATTGCTTCTGCCCAAAACCTTTTTCCTATCTTCTTATCTGACAACATACTTCTAGCACTATCACTTAGTGTACTATATAACCTTTCAGCTACCCCATTCTGTTCTAGGTTTTCTGGAACTATCTTTTGGTGTTAGACCCCATCTTCCCTAAGAAAATCCTCAAACTGGTTAGAAGTATACTCTCCACAATTGTCACCCCTTATTCTCTTGATTGGAGTTTCATGGAGTTTTTCGCTCCATGCTTTATATTGTCTAAAACAATCCTGAGCTTTGGACTTGTTTTCTAAAAAATACACTCGAGAATACCGAGACCAATCATTAGTGATAATCATCATAAATCTCTTCCCCCCCGGTGAGGGCACTTTAGTCTGTCCCCAAATATCTGTGTGTACTAGATCTAGAATTTTTTGTCCCTTATAGGTGGGTGTTTTAGGAGAGGGTAATCCATGTGCTTTACCTTGAGCACATCCACTACAATCAGTTATATTTTCACTCTCACTAAAGTGAATCCCTTCCACCACTCCCATTTTTTTCATCTCTCCTAACTTATCTAGATTTACATGCCCAAGCCTCATATGCCACATCATAATATCAATAACACCAGCATAATAAAGTTTCTTCGTTTCATTACTTAAAATCAGCCTAAACATCCCATGGCTACCTTTTTCAGCAATGAAATAGACATTCTTCTCAAAACAAGCAGTAAAGACTCCTTCCCTAGTGCTAGTAAAAAAAACCCTTATCATCTAATATAGATGAAGAGATGAGGTTTTTGTTCAGCTCCGGAATAAACAATACATCGGAGAATTTTACCATGGATGTCTTTCCTTGTACTAAGACTTTCAGATCTACCGATCCAACAAGAGAAGTGGTGACTATCCTCCCATCCCCGTACTCTATCTCTACGGTGGGAATCTTTCTTATCTTAGTGAACAGGTGCCTATCCTTACACATGTGCATGGAGGCACCTGAATCTATAATCCAGCCTGCTTCACCTTTTAATCCACCGTAAGCACATTTCTGCCTTCGTGGAATTTCGACCTCTTTTTTCGCCTCCAACCCATCATTCAAAAAGAGCTCATCGTCATCGTCCTCGGATTTCGCCTCATGTACCTGTGTCACAAGGGCCTTTTTCTTTCCTCTCGAGGTACCATTGGTCTGCCCCTCCTTTAACCGAAGCTCGGTTAGCTTAGTGCACTCTGCCATATAGTGCCCCGGTTTCTTGCAAAAATGACATAAACCTTTGGGAGCCCTTGGCCCAAACTCGTTGGCGTGATTTTTCTGCTCCTTTCCCCCATAGTTTCTTACAGGTTTCCAGGAATCCTTGTTCCTCTATTCGATCGAAGTTGCCACGGCTTGGCCACTCTTTCCTCCCCTTTGGATCTCAATCGTATTCTCCCGAATGAGAATCATCCCTACCACTGAGTTTAATATCCATCTTGAGGCCGGCAAGTCCTGCACACGGTTGACTATGTTCTCGAACTCATCGGGTAACTTCATCAGTAAACAGTTAACCTTTTTTTTTTCACCAAAATCTTTTCTCGCACTCTCTAGCTCCATGAAGAGTGTAGCAAGCTCATTGCAAAAATCCACCATTTTTCCCCCTTTGTATACATATTCTTTAACTTTTTGATCAACCAACTGTTGTTGCTGAATCGTACCACTTCGTTACATCTCTATGAGAGCCATCCATAGATCTGATGCCCCTTCTACCTGTAAATGAGGACATGGAAGTCCTTGAGTAAGATGCGTAGGATGAAGTGCTTTGCCGCCATATTGTTGAAATCCCAGGTTTGGGTATCATTCTCCTCGTTCCTCGGAATAGGTGACATGAATGCTGAAGCAGTTGCTATTGGTGTGGTGGTCTCCTTCTCCGCTCCTTTTTCCACCACCTCTCCTTTCTTTTTCTCCTCTGTTGAAGATGGACGTGCTTTCTTTGTGAATCTGCTTCCTTCAAACCCTGGAGGAATTCCAAGACTTTATGGACGCCCCTATCGTCCACTCACTATCCCCCAAAACCTTTTTTCGCATAGAGCTCCTATTATCATACTTTCCCAGTATATGAAGCTAGTTCCATTAAATATTAGTACCCTAGAGGGTGAGCCCATAACCTGAAACTCTGAGACTTCTATAAGTCCTCAAAGTGGACATCTTCCAAGAAGCCCCTAGGATAATCGTGACCCCTTTGTGTTTCAGCAAGAGCAACTGCCACCTTGGCAGACAAAAACTCTGACCAACTTCACCCTTGTGAAGGCAAGACTCCGATGAGTTGATAGCAAAAAGAATCTCTGAATTTGCTCTGCTGAGCAGTAAGTTATGGAGGGTCAAAGTTGACCTTTTGTATAGAAGCTTTCTAGGAGAGAGGGTCCTATCTCCTAATTTTTCTAAGTCGTATCTCTCTCATACTCTCTATCTACTGATGTACGGAGCCAATCAGATTACTCCTCCGTACACAAAAGTACCGCTGCCGGTGTACTTTCTGTACGGACATTGTACGACATGCCCTAAATGTCGACACATGGTATATCCGGATTCGCTCCCTTAATCCCCGGAGATGTCGCGATCCAATGTTAGTCCGCCACGTGTCATCTGATATGGGGATGACAAAAAACCGCCAAAATTCTCTTCCGCGATCTCCGCGCTTAATTTCGGCTGTCCGATTAACATCACATTTAATCGTAGCCGTAATAAATACATGCGCGGTATTTGTTTCGCTAAAGAAATAAATGCGCGATATTCATTTCTTATCTGTACCGTAATCTGTACTTTTACATTACTGGATCTATGTCTCCCGTAAAACTATTTCAGTTAAATGAACTATCCTACGTATGGATGTTTAATTAATTATCAAACCCTACACTACGTAACACTATCTCTATACCTAACGGTTAAAGCAACTGGCTACTGACTGATTACCGGCTGGCAGGTTCCAGGATCAAATCCTGGAGCTGTCACATATAATTTTAGTAAATAAACCCCTTCTAATATTTATATCCCGTAAACCTCTGGATAGCCTAGGTAGCCATGGCTCTAGCTTCCTCTCCAATTTCTCAGTGTCCGCGACAAGTTTGAGAGTTTGGAGAGAGAAGTTAGAGGTAGACTGCCTCGGCTTCTTTCTATATTTCTATTCAGACCTAGAAAATACTTTAAAAAGACCATATTTCTACAGCGACAACTAGAGGGATTTATAGAGGAAAGAGAAGAGAGCAAAGTCTGCAGGCTCATAAAGTCCTTATATGGACTGAAGCAGGCTCCTAGACAATGGAAGAAGAAACTAGATGAGTTTCTCACCGGTGTGTGATATATTTGGATCAGTTCTGACCATTCTATTTATATGTTTGAGGATGAGAATGGTGTAATTTTTATTGCAATTAGTATATGGAAAAGATCAATAAGTTAAAGAAAAATCTTAGAAGCAGATTTGACATGAAGGATTTAGGGGAAGCTAAACATATCTTGGGGATTCAAATGGAAAGAGATAGAGGGAAGAGAATAATCAGACTTACCCAGAAGGAAGCTATCGGATATATGCTTAAGAAATTTCAGATGGAAAAGGCAAACAGTTATACCACTCCCATGGACTTGAAGAAAGTATGTGATGTGAGTATAGAAGGAGGAGTGATGATACTAGATGATCAGATGAGTCTAGAAGAGAGACAGTTTATGATGTCCATTCCTTACAGAAAGGTTGTAGGAAGCTTCATTTACTTTAACAATTGTACCAAACCGGACAACGCGACAACAGTAGGAGTCCTCAATAGGAGTCCTAATGATCCTAGGAAGAGAGACTGGGAGGAAGCCAAGAGAGTCATGAGATACTTGGTGGGAATCATGAATTTATGGTTACATTTGGGAGGGGAGCACACTGACATCACTACTTGGAGTGATGCCAATTATGGGGATACACCTATGAGAAGATGCACTTCTGGGTATGTGTTATATGTGGGGGAAGATGCTTGCTGTTGGAGCAGCAAGCAACAAAAGGTGGTTGCTCAGTCCACTATGGAGGCTGAGTATATGGCCTCCTGTTCTGCTGTGAAAGAGCTGATGTGGGTCAAGTCTTTATTGCAAAAACTGGGTTATATGAAGAAGGGAGGACATGATGTGTTTTGTAATAATTAGGTTGCAATTGCAACCAATCCAAAACATCATTTTAAGGCTAAGCATATGAATATAAGATTGAGTTTTGTGAGGGAAAAGGTTGAAAACAAAATTGTGAATCTTGTGTATAGAGGTGAGGGGGAAATGGTAGCTGATATGATGACAAAGCTTGTGCCCTCTCCTAAGTTAAAATACAACAAAGAAAAGTGTGGGTTAAAAGAGAAACTAAAATTAGACTAAAAAATAAGGGGAGTGTTAAAATCACTAGATTAAGGGGAGATAATTTTTAGGTCTTAATTGATTAGAATAGATAAAAGAAAAAACGTAGGCAGCCTGTCTCCATCTTCTCTCTCTAGCCCCCATACTTGTTGTAGTCACTGAAAGAGAGAGAGGGTGGTGGAGCCATGGCTGCCTCAGCTCTTTAGGCAGGACTAAAGAGTGACCTAAATCACTCTCAACAAAAAGGTTGAGTTTGGTAGGACTCGAACCTCCGACCGACAGAGCGAGGCGTAGCCGTCAGCTCTTACTGGTCTGTCATAGTAGTCCGTTAGGATACATAGGGTTTGATAGCTATTTAAACATTAGCTAGACCATTAATTCGATTAACAGAATAACAAATTGAGGACATAGAAACTAATTGAGTCTTTTAGTACACACGAAACAAATGTACCGGACATTTGTTATTTTGAACGGCTAACATTAAAAGCCGGTTTCGATCCGACGACCCTCATCATCGCCGAGATCGCGGAATAACCGCCTTGTTGGTTTTTGGACGTGACATGACCTGTCGACACGTGTCAAGATACCATTGGGAAGCAGGAAACCCAGGGAGCGCGAGGAAAAGTGTGTTGGAGACACACGTCCACTCCATAGCCTTGTCGTACACAAGTTGTACAGAAAGTACATCGACCCTAGTACCTTTGTGTATTGTACAGTCTTTGGATTGGTTTGTACATTAGTAGATAGGGGTTGTAAAAGGGGTTTAGGACTTAGAGGATTGAGGAGGTAGGCGCCTCTCTCCTAACAAGCTTGTATAAACATTGACATCTTTGCCACTTGATAATTAATCGCCTGGTTGGGCGTTTTCAATGATTCTTTTTGCTGTGGACTCATGTGAGTCCATACTGCATAGGGGTGCAGTCAGATTGTGTACTTGCGTGCTTGGGTAGTAGCTGTTCTAGTTGAAAGTGGGTTAGTGATAAACTACGTGGAGGCTTCTTGAATTTTGTAGTCCAAACGAGGGACAAAGAATTGCAACATATTCCATTTAGCGACTTACACAACGAAAATATCATAGAAATGTGTGGTACCGCACGAAATGAACGAAACAACTTTTGATTTCAATGAACGAAATTAAATGTCGTTTCATGATCGACAGTTCGCGAAAAAAAACGGAATTTCAATGATCAACACAGAATGATGATTGTCGAAATTCAACGGTCAACACGGAACAATGACCAAAATTTTAACGGTCTACTTTTTTCGGTGCGCCGTCATATAGAACGATTGACATTAATCAGCGGAAAACGAACAGATGGTACGCGTAAGTGTCAATATGCTGGAACGTTTTTCTGGCATTAATTTGCCAAAGTGGAGGGGATATGACACGTGGCATCATCCTATAGGATGCGCGAGACGAATGGGACCCAATGACGACGACTTATATGCCACGCGACAGCTGAGAGTGGTGCCGAATAAATCCGTACATGTAGAAATTGATGGTTTTTTTAGTATTTTCTAGGTCTAAAATAAAATGCAGAAAGAAGCCGAGGTAGTCTGACTCTAACTTGTCTCTCCAACTCCCACACTTTTTGCAGTCAATGAGAAGTTGGAGATGAAGCTAGAGCCATGGCTACCTAAGCTATCCAGAGGTTTACGGGAAATAAATTAGTTGATTTACAGATAAGTAGTTTATTTACTAAAAAGGGAGATGTTGAATCCAGGATTTGATCTTGGTACCTGCCGTCCAATAAAGTCGCTGGTAGCCGTTAAACTTACCTATTAATTATAGGACTAGAATTACATGCTATAGGGTTTGTTAGTTATTTAAATGTTACCACGTAGGATAATTCATTTAACGACAACTGTTTACGGGATACATAGATTCAGATATGTAAAAGTATTGATTACGGTATGGATAAAGAATGAGTACCGCGCATTTGTTTCTATAAATGAAACAAATACCGCGCAAGTATTTATGACGGCAACGATTAAAATCAGCATTCAATCGGACGGCTGGGAAGAATGCCGAGATCGCGGAAGAGAATTTCGCTAGTTTGTGGTCATCGCCACATCGGATGACACGTAGCACAATTACATATGATCGCGGCATCTCCGGAGATTACGGGACCGAATCTCGTTATAACATGTGTCGTCATTTAGGCCATGTCGTACAATATTCGTACAGAAAGTACACCGGCAACTGTACTTTTGTGTATGGTAGTGTAATATGATTGGTGCGGTACATCAGAAGATAGGGTTTTAGAGAGAGGTAGGACTTAGAAAATTTGGTAGATAGGACCCTCTCTCCCAAAGAGCTTCTGGATAAAAGGTCAACTTTGATCATGCATAACTTACTGCTCAGGGGAGCAAATTCAGAGATTATTTTTGCTATCAACTTACGGGAGTCTTGCCTTCACAAAGGTGAAGGTGGTCAAAGTTTTTGTCAGCTAGGGGGGATTTTATTCTTACTGAAACGCAAAGTGGTCAGGGTTATCCTAGAGGGTTCTTGCAAGCTATCCATTCTAAGGATCTGTGGAGGTCTCAGAGTTGCAGGTTATGGGCCCACCCTCTAGGGTACCTATCTTTAATGGAACAGGCTTTATATACTGGGAAAGTATGATGATAGGAGCTCTATGTGAGAAAAGATTTTGGGGGATAGTGAGTGGACGAGTGGGGCGTCCATCAGGTCTTCGAATCCCTTCAGGGTTTAGAAGAAGCAAATTCATCAGGAAAGCAGATCCATCTTCAACGGAGGAGACAAAAGAAGGGGAGGTGGTGGACAAAGGAAAGGAAAAAGAGACGACCACACGAATAGCAACAGGTGCGGCATTTATGTCACCTATTCCGAGGAACGAGGAAAATGATACTCATACCTAGGACTTTAACAATATGGCGGCAACACTTCATCCTTCACCATCCTACTCAATGGCTTGCATGTCCTCATTTGCAGGTAGAAAGGGCATCTGATCTTAGGATGGCGCTCATAGAGATGTACCGAAGTGGTACTATTTAGCAACAACACTTGGCTGATAAAAAAATTAAGAAGTATGTATACAAAAGGGTGAAGATGTTCGATTTTTGCAATGAGCTTGCTACACTTTTCATTCAGCTAGAGAGTGTTGGAAAAAAGTTTAGTGAAAAGGAAAAGGTTAGCTGGTTACTGATAAAGTTACCCGATGAGTTTGAGAACATAGTCAACCGTGTGCAAGACTTTCCAAACTCCAGGTGGATATGGAACTTTGTGGTAGGAATGATTCTCGTTCGGGAGAATATGATTGAGATCGAAATGGGAGGAAAGAGTGCGCAGGCCTTGGCAGTTAGGACCGATTGGTGGAACAAGGATTCTCACAGACCGGTTGGAAATTACGGGGGGGGGGGGGAGCGAAAAATCAGACTGACGAGTTCGGACCAAGGGCTCCCAAGGGTTTATGTCATTTCTGTAAGAAACCAGAGCACAATATGGCGGAGTGCACTAAGCTAACCGAGCTTCGATTAAAAGAGGGGCAGACCGGTGGAACCCCGAGAGGAAAGAAAAAGGCCCTTGTGACATAGGTACAAGAGGTGGAATCTGAAGATGAGGACAATGAGGTCTTATTGGATGAGGAGTTTGAAGCGACAAACGAGGTACATATTCGACGAAAGCATAAATGTGCTTTCGATGGATTGAAAGGTGAAGCAGGCAGGATTGTAGATTCACGTGCCTCCATGTATATGTGTAAGGATAAACGCCTGTTGACTAAGATAATAAAGATTCCCACCGTAGAAATAAAGTACGGGGATGGGAGGATAGTCACTTCTACTCTTGTAGGATCGGTAGATCTGAAAGTGTAAGCAGAAGGAAACACATCCATAGTTACATTTCTTCGATGTATTGTTTATTCCAGAGCTGAACAAAAACCTCATCTCTACGTCTGTATTAGATGATAAGGGTTTTGACATAGCACTAAGAAATGATTCTTAACTGCTAGTTTTGAGGAGGAAGTTTATTTCACTGCTGAAAAAAATAGCCAAGGGATGTTTAAGCTGATTCTAAGCAATGAAAAGAGGAAACATTATTATGCTGGTGGTCATGATATAATGATGTGGCATAAGAGGCTCGGGCATTTGAATCTAGATAAGTTAAGAGAGATGGAAAACATGGGAGTGGTGGAAGGGATTGATTTCGGTGAGAGTGAGAATCTAAGTGATTGTAGTGGATGTACTCAAGGTAAAGCACACAGATTACCCTTTCCCAAAACAACCACCTATAAAGGAGAAAAATATCTAGATTTAGTACACACAGATATTTGGGGACCGGCCAAAGTGCCCTAACTAAGGGGGAAGAGAATTATGATGATCATCACTGATGATTGGTCTTGGTATTCCAAGGTGAATTTTTGAAAACAAGTTAGAAGCTGAAGATTGTTTTAGACAATATAAAGCATGGAGCGAAACACTCCATGAAACTCCAAACAAGAGAGTAAGGAGTGACAATGGTGGAGAGTATACTTCTAACCAGTTTGAGGATTTTCCAAGGGAAGATGGAGTCCAACACCAAAAGAAAGTTCAAGAAAATCCGGAACAGAATGGGGTAGCTGAAAGATTAAATATGACACTAAGTGATAGTGCTAGAGGTATGTTGTCGGATAAGAAGAAAGGAAAAAGGTTTTGGGCAGAAGCAATGAACTGTGCTAATTACCTCAAAAATAGAGTTCTTACTTCAGCTATAAAAGATCAAACACCTAATGAGAGATGGACAGGCCGGAAACCAAACATATCTCACTTAAAGGTTTTCGGCAGTCAAGTATTTAGTCTAGATACAGATCGGTCTAATTGGAAGCTAGATCCTAAAGGAAAACAGGGATACTTATTAGGATATGATGAGGATGTTAAAGGATATAGAGTTTATGATCTAAAAATGGAAGATATAATCTTTGTAAAGCATCTAGTTGTTATGGATGAAGGAAAGTTTGTGGATCCCTTCAAATATACAAAGTCAGTAAAAATCAGATTTGAGTCAGAAAATTCCGATGACTTTGAGCTTCCTAACTATCCAGGTTTTAGAGAAGATGACATTCTTGTAGGTACAAATCAGACCGAAAAGGACTCGGCTGTCGAAACTCCAGTGACAACTGTACCCGAAGCGGAAGACGTGGTGGAAATTGATTCGGAATCAAGGGATAGGGGAGAAGCCGAGTTTGTTCGAAAGAATCCACGAGAACCATCTATTCCGGCCTCAAATTTTGAAGGGGGAAGGAGAAGTTGCAAAAGACTACAAAAAAAACACGTTAATAACAAGGTAACTAAACTATCTCATCAAGATGAACCTCAAACTTATGGAGAGGCGATGACTTGTCCAAAAAGAAACCGGTGGAAGACAGCCTTCAATGAGGAGATGGCCTCAATTATGGCAGCCGATACTTGGGAGCTGGTGGACTGTCCACCTAACCGAAAACCCATCGGTTGTAAGTGGGTTTTCAAATTATAACTGAACCTGGATAACACCATTGAGCGTTACAAAGCTCGATTAGTGGCAAAAAGATCTACACAGAAAGAAGGAATCGACAACAAGGAAACCTTTGCCTCGGTCGTCAGATTTCCCTATGTCTGCATACTTCTCAGTTTAGCAGCAGCAGAAGACAAGGAGGTGCACGAGATGGACATCAAGACAACCTTTTAGCATGGAGAATTGGAAGAGGAGATTTTCATGCTATAACCCGAAGAATATATGAGGGAAGGAGAGGAGAGTAAGGTATGCTGGCTGATTAAATCTCTTTATAGTTTGTAACAAGCGCCTCGACAGTGGAATAAGAAGCTTGATGAGTTTCGTAGCAGTCTGGGATATATCCGGATCAGCTTAGATCACTCAATCTATGTTTTTGAAGATGAAGAAGGTGTTATATTTATTGCAATTTATGTTGATGATTTGCTTATTTGAAGTAAATCAATAGAAAAAAATTAATAAACTGAAAACCAATTTTAAAGGGAGATTTGAAGTGACCGATATGGGGGAAGCAAAATATATTTTGGGAATTCAAGTAGAAAGAGATAAAAAAAGAAAGATTATAAGATTGACTGAAAAGGAAGCAATAGAGAACATGCTTGAAAAATTTCAGATGGATAAAACTTATAGTTGTACAACTCCAATGGAGTTAAAGAAGGGAAGTGAGGGGAGTGATGATGAAGGAGTCATACTCTTAGACGAGAAATTAAGTTCTGAAGAACAGAAGTTCATGCAAACTATTCCTTACAAACAAGTATTAGGAACCCTAATCTATTTTATGAATTATACCTGACCGGATTTAGCTGCAGCTGTAGGAGTGCTGAGTAGAATTCTAAATGCTTCCACTAAGAAGGATTGGGAGGCAGCTAAGAGAGTCCTTAGATATTTGATAGGAACTAGGGATCTATCGTTGCATTTACGTGGGGAGAATACTGACATCACTACTTGGTGTGATGCTAGTTATGGTGATGATACGATGAGGAGATGTGCTTCTGGATATGGATTATATGTGGGTGATGGGGCTTGCTGTTGGAGTAGCAAACAACAAAAGGTTATTGATCAGTCCACCATGGAGGCTGAATATATGGCCTCTCGCTCTGCTGTAAAAGAATTGATGTGGGTCAAGTCTTTGCTTGGTGAGCTAGGTTACCTTAAGAGTGGTGTGCAATATTTTTTTGTGATAATCAAACAGCAATCACTATTTGTGCCAATCCTAAACATCATTTTAAAGCCAAACACATGGACATTAGACTCAGCTTTGTAAGAAAGAAGGTAGAAATTAAATAATCAGTTTAGAGTACCGACCAGTTAGCGAGATGGTAACAAATATTATGACCAAACCTCTGCCTTCCCCTAAGCTAATTTTCTACAAGGAGAAATGTGGAATGAAATTAAAGTTTGACAAGAAAATAAAGAGAGTGTAGAAATTGGTGTTTCTTTTAGTATTTTTGAGGTCTGAAATGAAATGCATAAAGAAGCCGAGGCAGTTTGCCTCTACCTTCTCTCTCCAACTCCAACAGTTGTTGCAGTCACTGAGAAGTTGGAGAGGAAACTAGAGCCATGGCTACCTAAGCTATCTAGAGGTTTATGGGAAATAGATTAGTTGATTTAAAAACATGTTGTTTATTTACTAAATGGGGAGAAGGCGAATCCACGATTTGATCCTGGTACCTGCGGTCCGATTAAGCCGCCGGTAGTCGGTAGACTTATCCATTAAGTCTAAGACTAGAATTACATGCTATAGGGTTTGTTAGATATTTAAATGTTACCACGTAGGATAATTCATTTAACGACAACTGTTTACGGGATACATAGATTCAGTTATGTAAAAGTACGGATTACGGTACGGATAAGAAACGAGTATCGCGCATTTGTTTCTTTAAATGAAACAAATATTGCGCAAGTATTTATGACGGCTACGATTGAAATCTGCATTTAATCAGACGGCTGCGAAGAATGCCGAGATCACGGAAGAGAATTTTGGCAGTTGTGGTCATCGCCACATTGGATGACATGTGGCACAATTACATTGGATCGCGACATCTTCGGGGATTACGGGAGCGAATCCGGATATGTCATGTGTTGACCTTTAAGCAATGTGATACAATAATCGTATAGAAAGTACATCGCCAACTGTACTTTTGTTTACGGCTGTGTAATATTATTGGTGCCGTACTTCAGAAGATAGAGTTTTAGAGAGAGATAGGACTTAGAAAATTTGGTAGATATGACCCTCTCTCCCAAAGAGCTTCTGTACAAAAGGTCAACATTCACCCTCCATAACTTACTGCTTAGGGGAGCAAATTTCAGAGATTAGTTTTGTTATCGACTTAGGGGAGTCTTGCCTTCTCATGGGTGAAGGTGGTCAGAGTTTTTTCGAGCCAGGGTGGCATTTATTGTTGCAGAAACACAAAGGGGTCAGGGTTATCTCAGAGGCTGCTTGCAAGTTGTCCACTCTGAGGATCTATGGAGGTCTCGGAGTTGCATTAAGTACCGCGGCTTTTGTACTTTGTCTATACATTATTTAATGTATTATGGTTTTTGATCGGTCTAAAGGATTTGTGAGTAGGTTCTTAGGTTTTAGATTTTTTTTAGAAAGCCCTATCTCCTAGAGGCCATCTGTATAGATTTGCTGTCTTTGAACAGCGATAACTAAATGCTCAAGTGAGAAAATTCAGTGATTCTTTTTGCACTTGACTCATGGAAGTGTAGGCTGCACAAAGGTGTTGTCGGTCAATGTTTTAGCTTGTTGTAATTATATGGGCTCCATTGCAACACAGAATTCGCAGGTCCAAAGAAGCTAATCTAGATAGTGGCCAATCCAAGTATATATAAACCCAAATGATTGACCCTTTGAGAATCAAAACCCCATTACAGCTTCACCCTTGTGAAATAAGACTTCTTGTGTGCTCATTTCCACCACAGAATGCAAAGTTGGAATATGAGTTTTAGATAACCTTCCCCACTTTGACTTTCCATTAGAAATGCAGCCACTCTGGCAAGCAAACACTCTGACTGACTACACTTTTTTGTAGACGGGACTCGCATGAGTCCGCAACAAAAATAATTAATGAAAATGGTCAACTAAATGAGTTGATAAATTGGAAAGTTTGCCGATTTTATAGATGCTCTCTAGGAGAGAGGTGGCTACCTACCAAAATATTCTAAGTTCTAAAACCCCTCTCTAAACCCTCTAGTACTGAGGTACCGACCAATCGCATCACTCTATAGTACATAAATGTACAAGTGCTGGTGTACCTTTTGTACGGCCATCGTACGACATGGCCAAAAAGTTGATACATAGCATATTCGGATTTGTTCCTATAATCTGTGGAGATGCCACAAGCCAATGTGGTTGTGCCAAGTGTCAATTAACCTGACTCTGACCGCAAATCGCCAAAAACCTATTGTGCGATCTCAGCATCTATCGCGGTCGTCCGATCCGAACCGACATTTCATTATCGTCGTCGAAAATGATGCGCAATATTTGTTTCGCTATCGAAACAAAATTGTGGTATTTCTTTCGTCATCGCGCCGTACTTCGTACTATATAAAATTGTATCTATGTACTGCGTATCTATTTCTCGTTTAACCAATTAGTCTACGTGTAATTTGTTAAGTAATTATCAAACGCTATATATTGTAACACTAGTCTTAGGCTTAAGGGACAAAGCTAAGAGCTACGGGTGACTTGACGGAAAATAGGTACCAAGATGAATTCTTGGGTTCGTCAAATCCCTTTTTAGTAAAACCTACCAAGTGTACCTCTTGTCTCTCTAGAGGGCATATGCAGCCATGGCTTTGTCTCCTTATCCAACCTTTAGTGACTACAACAAGTGTAGGGGCTTGGAGAAGGGAGTTAGAGGCAGACTGCATTTGACTTTTTCTATCCAAATATAGACCTAGAAATACACAAATATCAACACTTGTCAAGGTGGCACTTATTCTTTGCCAAAGTAAAAAGTGCAAATATTATCGTAGAGGCTTTATATAAGCTGGACATTCTGTGTACCAATGGAGGTCACAGAATGGACATTCTGTGTACCAATGGAGGTCGTAGAGTTTCAGGTTATGGGCCCACCCTCTAAGTTGCCCATTTTCAATGGAAAATGGATTCATTTATTGGGAAACCTTGATGATAGGTGCATTGTTTGAAAAACGGTTATGGGGCATTGTGAGTGGTTGTGTGCGTCGGCCATCCGCAAAATTGGGAGTTCAACCAAGGTTTATAGTATTTCGATTCACGAGAGGATTTGCAGGAGCAGAGGAAGCTGAAGATGTTGGAGAAAGCATCGCGTCGAACACAACGAAGGAGAAGGGGAAGGGGAAACTCACACCGATGGCTACTTGATCGTTCCGGTAGCAATATTTAGAAAATCGAGGCAATTGATAGTGAAATCTGGGATTTTAACAATACCGTAGCGACTCATTTTATCCTCGGGCGTCCCACTGAAGCAGTGGCTTCACCTCATCTACATGTGGACAGGGCAGACGAGTTCTGGGAGGCTCTTATCAACATTTACAAGAACGGTACGATTTAGCAGCAAAAGTTGGGAGATCAGTAGGTATTTGCATATGTGTACAAAGGGGGGAAGATGTTAGACTTTTGTAATGACTTAGCCAAATTATATATGGAGTTGGAGAGTGCAGGAAAAATGGAGACAAAGAAAGACAAGGTGAATACTTTGTTAATGAAACTCCTAGATGATTATCAAAACATTGTCAATAGGGTTCAGGACTTGCCAGATCATCGATGGATTTAAAACTCCGTTGTAGGGATGATTTTGGTTCGGGAAAGCACAATTGAGATTCAGAGAGGAGGAAAGAGTGTTCAAGGATTAGTTGCTGGAACTAATTGGGGGGATAAGGATTTTAAGAAACCTTATGGAAACTTTGGTGGAAGAGGAAAAGAAAACCCCGACGGATCTGGATCAAGGCACAAGCCGCAAGGAAAAAGAAGGCATTTGTGGCAACACAAGTCATCGGAGAGGATTCCGATGAGGACGATTGAGAACTTCTCCTCAACGAGGAGCTGGAGGTGAAATGTGAGCCGGAGATTCTAAGGAGGCAAAAGTGTGCTTTCTGTGGAGTAAGAGAAGCTCCTGAAGAAGGATGGATTATTGATTCAAGAGCATTTATGCGTATGTGTAGAGAAAAACCATTATTTACCGAAATGAGAAAGATCCCTAAGTAGAGATAGAGTATGGGGATGGGAGAATAGTGACCACTAATTCAGTAGGATCACTGGATTTGAGAGTCTTAGTTGATGGTAAGACATCAATAGTCACTTTCTCTGATTTTCTTTTTATTCCAGAGTTGAAAATATATTTTATCTCTACGTGGTTCTTAGATGATAAAGGTTTTGAGACTTGTACTAAGAAAGAAGTCTTTGTTGCTAGCTATGAAAATGAAGTGTACCTCACAGCTGAAAAGGGTAACCTAGGAATGCTTTTTATTCCAGAGTTGAAAATATATATTATCTCTACGTGGTTCTTAGATGATAAAGGTTTTGAGACTTGTACTAAGAAAGAAGTCTTTGTTGCTAGCTATGAAAATGAAGTGTACCTCACAGCTGAAAAGGGCAACCTAGGAATGTTTTGGTTGAATTTGAGTAATGGAAAGACGCGACTTTACTATGCTGGTGTAAGTGATTTGATGATGTGGCATAAAAGATTGGGACATGTGCATCTAGATAGATTGAAGGAAATGAAGAAAACGGGTATAGTTGAGGGAATACATTTTGGAGACAATGAGACTTTGGATGATTGTAGTGGATGTGTTGAAGGAAAGGCCCACAGGTTACCTTTTCCAAAATCCGCATCATATAAGGGTGAAATGGTCTTAGATCTAGTTCATATTGACATATGGATACCGGCCAAAGTACCATCAGTTGGAGGGAAAAGATTTATACTTACTATCACTGATGATTAGTCTAGATGCTCTACAGTATACTTCTTGAAAAACAAATGTGAGGCTTCGGCTTATTTAAAGAGTATAAAGCATGAAGTGAAAAGCTTCATGAGACACTAATAAAGAGAGTGAGGAGTGATAATGGGGGGGAATACACTTCTAATGAGTTTGAGGATTTTTTGAAAGAGGAAGGGGTTCAACACCAAAAGGCTGTTCCTAATAACCCAGAACAAAATGGTGTAACATAGAGACTAAATCAAACATTAAGTGATAGCGCTCGTAGTAAGTTGTCAGATAAAAACATAAGAAAATATTTTTGGGCAGAAGCTATGAATTGTGCTAACTATCTAAAAAATATAGTCCTTACCTCGGCAGTAAAAGGACAAACACCTTATAAAAGATGGACCAAGAGAAAACCTAATATTTCACACTTCAAAGAGTTCGGAAGTCAATTGTTTAATTTTAACACAGAAAAATCTGATTGGAAGTTAGATGCAAGCAGAAAGCGGGGATACTTATTTTGATATGATGAAAATGTAAACGGATATAGAGTTTATGATCTCGAAAGAGAAGACATAATTCTTGTAAAACACTTGGTAATCATGGATGAAGGGAAGTCCATAGATCCCTTCAAATATACTAAAGCGGTTAGAATTAGAATTTAATCCAAAAATAAGTTAGATTCAGATTCTTCTAACCAAACTCCGGTTCAGCCTTACCTTGCAGAGGAAGAGAAAAATATGACCGAGAGTGACCCTCTCTTGGAGTCACAGCTTTTGGCTAAAAACGAGGAAAGACCGGAAATGGATGATGAACGTCCGGAGATAGACTCCACGGATAGGGAACAAGTTGAAGTTGTTCCGAGAAATCGAAGATTACCCTCCATTCCTGCGTCGGAGTTTGAAGGAGGAAGGAGAAGCAGCAAGAGACTTCAAGAGTGACAAGTGAACAACAAGGTAACTAAGTTGTCACATTTGAGCGAACTCGAGACTTACTCGGAGGCAATTATTAGTCCGGAGATTAGTAGGTGGGTGACAACCATTAATGATCAGATGGCTTTCATTATGGAAGCAAATACATGGAAGTTAGTGGATTTTCCTCAAGAAAAATAGCCGATAGGATGTGTTGTTCATAGCCATTTTCAGCCATGAATGTACCCTCGGAAGCACCACAGACTACCCCAAAACAGCCTCCTTTGATTCCACTCAGAATTCTACACAATAACCAAACCAAGATAAAAATACTCAACCAGATAGTTCCTAGGCCACTTAGTATTCTCACAAAATTTTATATAACAATACCAAAATGAATAAACACAACACTCAGTCAAAGTTGCAGAAAAACAGCTTGCCAGAACTTTGATAAATATGACCAAATTCACAATGAAGCCCCAAGCATATAAGACACACAATAGGTCTGCAAATTTGCCACAATATTGCTAACACAAGGAGGAACACACATGCAAAATTTCAGATAATTCTGCCAATTTAAATGAGATCAATTCGTAGATGAAAATCCCAAAAAGGAGCAGAAACAGTTTCTGTCCAAACAGTTCCTAAGTCTCAAAATGACTAAGTCCTACAAATATACACTACAGCTTTCTACTCACTGTACGGAGGCATACCAGCCGTACGTAATCAATCAACTACCTCTATAAATGTGAGTGTACCAACAGTCTACACTAATAATGAAAACACAAGACAAAACATTGTTACATATTTATAAGCCTTACGAATTCAGTCAAATGAATCTGGACCGTCCAAATTAAGTATCATGTGATGGACGCGATTTCGCGTCCCTTACCAAAATTTCCAAACTGATGACGCCGCCGTCCGTAGCTCCGGTGGCATCCAATTCACCAAATATCGGCCGCCGCATTATGTTTCGTACGGCCAATTAATATTTCGAACATTAATCATCGGATCGCTTCGCGATCCGTCGCACATTTCTTCGCGTCACTTGAAGTCCAATTCCGTACGTTCCAATAGTCTTAGTACTTAGTACGCAAGCTGCTATGAATGCGATGTGACCAGCGCAGCATGGCAGCACAATATCTTTTCCATACATGCTGCTATGGCTGCGGTGTGACCAGCGCAGCATGGCAGCATAGTAGCAGCATAGTAATGTGAAATAGAGAGGACTAAAGGTTTCCAAAAACCAACAGGATACAAGTAGATATTTAAGTTGAAACTCAATACGGATAACACTATTGAGCGATATAAGGCCAGATTAGTGGCAAAGGGGTTCACACAGAAGGAGGGAATCGATTATGAAGAGACCTTTGCTCCGGTTGTTAGATTTCCCTCTGTCCGGATTCTACTTATTCTATTGGCAGCGGAAGACATGGAAGTGCACCAGATGGACATAAAAACCGCTTTCTTACCCGGAGAATTAGAAGAAGGGATCTTCATGCTGTAAGCGTAAGGATTTGTCGAGAAAGGAGAATAAAGTAAGGTGTGCAGACTGATAATGGACTAAAGGTAGCTCCACGCCAATGGAACAAGAAGCTGGACGAGTTTTTAACAAGTTTAAGATATATCCGAATCAGTTGGGATCATTCTATCTATCTAATTGAGGATGAGGAAGGTAGAATTATCATTGCTATCTATGTGGATGATTTGCTTGTTTTGAGTAAATCGATGGAGAAAATTAATAGATTGAAAAAAGATCTAAAGAGAAGATTTGAAATGAATGACTTGGGAAAGGCAAAGTACATTTTGGGAATTCAGATGGAAAGGGATAAAGAGAAGAAAACAACTAGACTAACTCAAAAGGAAGTAATAGGGAATATGTTTGAAAAAGTTCAAATGGATAAAACATATAGTTGTACGACTCCTATGGACTTAAAGAAGGGAAATGAGGGGAGCTTAGAAGAGGGAGTCTTGATCTTAGATAAAGAGTAAGGACCTAATGAAAGAGTTAAAATTCAAGTATTATCTAGGTTTAGAAATTGTAAAATAAAAGGCAAAAATAAGACACTGACAACTTGCCTCTAACTCTTCTCTAAAGTCCCCACACTTGTCGCTGTCACTGAAGACTGCATGAGGAGTTAGAGTCATGGCTGCCTAGGCTGTCCAAAGAGGACAAGAAGGCCAATCTTGATAGAGTTACAAAAGGGATTGACGGACCCAGGATTTGGTCCTAGTACATGCTGTTCGTTAAAGTAGCCGTTAGATTTATCCTATAAGTCTAAGACCACTGCTGAGTACATGGAGTTTGACATATATATAAATAGTTACACGCACACTAGTTCGTTTAACGAGAAATAGATACGTAGTGTATAGATACAGTCTTAGATAGTACAAAGTACGGTTTTATGTATTGTATGAAACGGATACCACGCATTTTGTTTTGACTGTGAAACAAATACCGCGCGCCTATTTTCAACGGCTAGAAATATTGCCGGTTTTGATCAGACGGCCACGATAAGCTCCGCGATCGCAGAATATGTACTATTAGCGATTTACAGTCATCGCCACGTCAAGGGACACGTGGCGTGCCAACATTGGATTGCGTCTACTCCGGAGATTACGGGAACAAATCCAAATATGACATGTGTCGACATTTCAACCATGTTGTACGCTGGACGTACATAAGGTACATCGGCACCTGTACTTTTTTGAACGACATAGTAATGTGATTGGTGGCGTATGTTTGTAGATAGAGTTTAGAGAGAGATAGGGCTTAGAAAATTTAGTAGGTAGCCACCTCTCTTTGAGAGAGCTCATGTAAAAAAGGTCAACCTTGACCCTTCATAACCTACTGCTTAGAGGAGCAAATTCAAAGATTCTTTTTGCTGCACACTCAAGGGAGTCCAGGCTACACAAGGGTGTAGTTGGTCAGAGTCTTTGCTTGCGAGGGTGGATGCATTTATAAGGAAAATTCAAAGTGGGTGAATGTGTCAAAAACTTATATTCTACCTTTGCATTATGTGGTGGAACTGAGCACACATAAAGTTTTATTTCACAGGAGTGAAGTAGTATTGGGTTTTTGATTGTCAAGGGGTCAATCATTTTAGTTTGTATCAACTTGGATTCGGCACTAACTAGATAAGCTTCTTTGGATCTGCGAATATTGTGGCGGAATGAATCCCATAGTGTTTCAAGTTATGGGCCCACCATCTAGGGTGCCTATGTTTGATGGAACAAGCTTCACTTGTTGGGGATTTATGATGAAGGGATTGCTTTTCGAAAAGCACTTATGGGGAATTATTTACGGAAAAATGAGGTGTCTGCCACCGGGCTTCGGTGGAGCTCACTATGGAGACTCATCTGGCGCTTCCCAGAAAACCAACCACAGTTTAGATACAACAGAAGGTGAAGGGAAAATAATTGCCATGGAAAGGGGAATAAGAGAGAAGAGTAGAGGAACACCTATGGTGAGGGGAGCTAGGCTCTCGACTACGGTTCCATTTATAGGGGTTATAACTACACCAAAAATTGAAGAAAATGATAATAAAATTTGGGAGTATAAAAACATTGTACCAAAAAATCTCATACTTAGATATGTGTCTAAGTCTAAAGTAATCACTCTTATCACCTTAGCCAAATCTTCAAAAATTTGGGAAGCACAAATTAAAACCTATAAGAGTGAAACTATACAGAGGCAGCAATAAGTAAAACCTGAAAAATAGGCCTATGTTTATAAAGGCAGTAGCATGATAGAGGTTTGCAATGATATTGCTGCGTTATATATTGAGCTTCCTAGTGCGGGATATGTAGAATCTAGGAGGGAATGATTAATGCACTACTTATGAAACTTCCAGATGAGTACGAAAAAATGATTAACCGTATGCAAGAAACGGATGGCTACTCATCGACTTGGAGGATTACCATGGGGATAATTCTTGTGAGGGAAAGCACTTAGGGGAGCAAATTTAAAGATTTTTTTTTTGCTACGGACTCATGGGAGTCCAAGCTACACAGGGGTGTAGTTGGTTAGCGTCTTTGCCTGCCAGGGTGGCTGCATTTCTAAGGGAAAGTCAAAGTGGGTGAATGTGTCCAAAACTCATATTCTAACTTTGCATTCTGTGGTGGAACTAAGCATACAGAAAGTCTTATTTCACGGGGTTGAAGTTGTATTGGGGTTCTGATTGTCAAGGGCTCAATCATTTGGGTTTGTAAAAACTTCGAGTCGGCTCTATTTAGATAATTTTCTTTGGATCTGCGAATTCTGATGGCGGAATGGACCCCATAGAGTTTCAGAAAGCAAGTTAATGCAAACTATTATTTACAAATAAGTTGTTGGTAGTTTGATCTATTTTGTAAACTGTAATCGTTGTGATATAACAATATCTTTGGGGGTATTAACTAGGAGTCTGAATGATCACAGGAAAAAAGATTTGGAAGTCGCAAAAAAATGTCATGCGATACTTGATACGAAGAAGAGATATGTGGTTGCATTTAGGAGGGGATAATACTGGAATCACCACTTGGAGTGATGCCTATTATGAGGATGCTCTGATGAGGAGGTGTACTTCAAGCTATGTGTTCTATGTTGGGAATGGGGCTTGCTGTTGGAGCTGCAAGCAACAAAAGGTGACTTCTCAGTCCACCATGGAGGATGAGTATATGGCCTCTTGTTCAGCTGTAAAAGAAATAATGTGGGTGAAATTTTTGCTTCAAGAACTAGGATATATGAAGAATGGAGTGCAAAAGATATTTTGTAACAATCAAGCTGCGAATGCAATTTCGGCAAACCTTAAGCATCATTTTAAAGAAAAACATATAGATATTTGTTTGAGCTTTGTTATTCAGAAGGTTGAGAATAAAATAATTAGTTTTAAATATAGACCGGATGGAGAGATGGTAGCAGATATGATGATTAAGCCAGTTCCTTCTCCCAAATTGACATTTTGTAGGGAGAAGTGTGGACTGAAAGAAAAGATAGAGTAGAAAAATATAGAGATTGTTGAAAAATGGTATTTTATATTCTATCTTCTTAGTCAGCCTATGAGCATGCTATAGTTCTCATACTTGTCGTAGTCACTGAGAAGTGACATGCAGCCATGGTAGCCTCTGACAGATGTGAAGAAAAGCAGAAGACAAGGCTGTTGCAAAAGGTAGGTTGCAGGGTCAAAATTTGATCTTGTGACCTCTAGACGACAACCGTACGGAGTAGTAGTCGGCCTTATCCAGTAGATCTTGTTGAAACGATATCCATATCGTATTTGTTAAGTATTTAAATAATAACATGACGACATATTTCATTTAGCGGCTTACAGAACGAAACAAAACACGTAAGTGTGTAGTACTGCACGAAATACAATACAACACGAAATGAACGAAACAACATTTGATTTCAAGGGCGATATTAAATGTCGTTTCACGATCGACGGTTCGCAAAAAAACGGAATTTCAACGGTCAACACGGAATTATGATCGTCGAAATTAAACAGCCATCACGGAACGATGACCAAAATTTCAAAGGTATACTTTTCGGTGTGCCGTCATATCGAAAGGTTGACATTAATCGTCGGAATACGAACGAACGGCACGCGTGAGTGCCGGTATGCCAGAATGTTTTTTGGCATTACTTTGCCAAAGTGGAGGGGATATGACACGTGGCATCATCCTGTAGGATGCCCGAGAAAAATGGGACGGAATGACGACCACTTATATGCCACGTGGTAGACCGAGAGTGGTGTCGAATAATTCTGTACATAAAATAACGCGGCTACTGTACTTTCTGTATACATTATTTAATTTATAATGGTTTTTGATTATTCTAGAGGAGCTGTGATTAGGTTTTTAGGACTTAGACAGTTTTTAGAAAGCCCTCTCTCCCAGAGGCCATGTGTATTAATTTTGCTGTCTTTGAACAGCCAAAACTAAATGCTTAAGTGAGCAAATTCAGTGATTTTTTTTGTTGCGGACCCATGAGAGTCCAGGCTACACAAACGTGTAGTCGGTCAGAGTTTTTGCGTGCCAGGGTGGCAGTTATTCATTGCCAAAGTCAAAATTGCAAATATTATTCTAGAGGCTTCATATAAGTAGGACATTATGTGTACTAATGGAGGTCACAGAATTGCATATTCCCAAAAATGGATACATAAATTTGACTAAGTCCTAAACTATATACTCACAATGAGTATCTGGTGATCTATACTAATTCGGGTGATTGTACTACAGTACTGTTTTATGCTAGGACAAAGTACCCGAACTGTTATTCACTGTACTGTGAGTACTTCCAAAAACCCTAATTGCAACTCTCCAAAAACTACATAGTGCGAGACTATATTATAGGAGGATAAACCACTTATAAGTGTTCTCAAAATATATACAAATAGGAGATCGTTCAATAAATGTTTCAGGTGCTTAGTCAGTAGTGGTCACTAACGTCCAGCCGACTGTGGTCGTGTCATACGAAGCGTTTGAGTTTGTATGAGTGTGCTTTATCATTTGTGGTCCCACATAAATCGCGTCCGTCGACACGATAGCAATCAACATTCACTATAACTCACCGTACCATGCATTTCCCAAATATG
This sequence comes from Zygnema cylindricum, assembly GCA_037447655.1. Taxonomy (NCBI): domain Eukaryota; kingdom Viridiplantae; phylum Streptophyta; class Zygnematophyceae; order Zygnematales; family Zygnemataceae; genus Zygnema; species Zygnema cylindricum. The sequence goes on from JBBHKE010003282.1 coordinate 58,961, forward strand.
TGGTTGATTATTTGTCCGTCTGATCATATAAATCTACTCGTCAAGTGCACGCCACTTGTAAGTGGTCCTCGACACTTTTCTGTAAAACCTGCATAGTCCTCCCCTTACCCACACATGTCTTTGTAGACGTACAATACACTCTATTGTCCTTTTGTTACTGTAACACTAATAAGGGTAAATATTACAACTTCTTTTCACAAAAATATTCCAAGTCCTTCATCTCCCCTCACAGCTTTTTCTACTAAACTAAAGAGTTCATATTTCGACACTCCCCTAAATCTTTAGACTCAGTTACTCACCCAACCCAATAGCCTCTCTACAAAATTGCAACTTAGGAGCAAGAAGATGTTTAGTTAACATGTCAGCCACTATTTTCTCATCCGGTAAATAACACAATTTTATGACTCTTGCAAATACAGTTTCCTGGACAAAGTGAAATCTAACATCCATGTGTTTGCTCTTGAAGTGGTGACTGGGGTTAGAGGCAACATCACTGGTTACGTGGGTGTCACACTAGATAACTTGGGGCCCTGTTTGCATATAACTAAGTTCATGTAAAATGGACTTAACCCATAGGACTTCCTTGAGGACAAAAGCTGCTGCTATATATTCTTACTCCTTTGTAGATTAAGCTAACCTTTTGTAGCTTGCTGCTCTAGCATCAAGTTCCATCTCCAATCTCAAAACTATACCAGTTGTAGATTTCTGGCTTGGCATATTTCCATAGCTCGCGTCGCTCTATGTCTCTAATTTCACCTCTACGCCTCTGAGTACAAGTTTAAGATTTCGAGAACCTTGAAGATATCTCAAAACCCTTTTTGTTGCTTCTCAGTCTGACCTTTTGGGATTTTGCAGACTCCTCTTTAAGACAACCACAACTGCTCCAACATCGGGTATCCTATAGTTCATGAAATATATGAAACTTCCGACTACCAATCTATATGGCTTTCTAGCAATAAACTCTTCCTCCTTTGACTGTAGGCTCTCACTAACTATTATCCCTAAGTCTGAGTCACTTCTATCCAACCTCTGTCTCAATTCCATGGGAGTAACAAAACCTTTTGCATCCTTTATTTCAAAATTTTGTCAGCATATTACCTATTGTTTTCTTCTTGCAATTCTGTGTCCTCGATTGGACTACAAAATACATGAAGACTCTAGATAGTATTTAACTAACCCACTTTAAGCCACGAACACTTCTGCCCATGAAGGCAAACTGACAATTTGACTGCACCCTTGTGCAGCCTGGACTCCCTTGAGTCCGTAGGAAAAAGAATCACTGAAAACGGCCAACCAGCCGATAAGTTATGAGGCACTGAAAATGCCAATTTGTACAAACTCTCAAAGGGAGAGGTGACTACCTACCAAAATTTTCTAAGTCTTGATTCCTTCTAATAACTTCTATCTACTGAAGTACGGACCAATCAAATTACTGTACCGTACCAAAAGGTACTACTGCCGGTGTACCTTTTGTA
>JBBHKE010003283.1:0-41556 GCA_037447655.1 Zygnema cylindricum
TCCGCCCGTCGACGTGCGGTTGGCATCGACTGCAGGCCGGATCCGTAGGAATATAGTGACGATGAGTACGTACTGTCGCCTAGGGAGGAAGAAGACGACAGAGCTTGTCGCCTAGGGAGGAAGAAGACGACAGAGCTCAGATCCGTAGGAACATAGTGACGAGGAGTACGTACTGTCGCCTAAGGAGGAAGAAGACGACAGAGCTCAGATCCATAGGAACATAGTGACGAGGAGTACGTACTATCGTATAGAGAGGAAGAAGACGACAGAGCTCAGATCCATAGGAACATAGTGACGAGGAGTACGTATTGTCGCCTAGGGAGGAAGAAGTCGCCTAGGGAGGAAGAAGTCGCCTAGGGAGGAAGAAGACGACAGAGCTCAGATCCATAGGAACATAGTGACGAGGAGTACGTACTGTCGCCTAGGGAGGAAGAAGATGACAGAGAAGGAGATTGACATGTGGAATATATACATACATACATACATATACATATATGCTCAAACAATAGGGACAACTCGGTTTCATGACACATCCCACCATTTAAAAAAACAATGTAAACAAACCGGGTACCATGAAAAAATTCCTTTGGAACAACTTTACAAACCAAGAGAAGATTTTTCCTAAAAACTACACTAAAAACTACACATTTGAATTTAGATACGCATTCCTAAGGATAGGAAATCTATGTACGCATCCATCCTGTACCGTGTTAATAAAAGTTCCGACAACAAATAATTTAGAATTTACATTTTCACCAACATATCCATTAATGTTAAAACACTCACAACTCCATACGTCTTTCCCCTTAACACTATTTAACACTCTCTTACTTCTATACCCCTTTTCTAAAAATGAAACAAGTAATGTCGTAAGTATCATCCAATTAACTATCATGGGTGGATAAATCCATCTTGTTTCTCACCCGAAACAGATGGATTTTCCATCATTGCTAAAGTTCTTTATCTAATTATGAACTCTTATACTACGTTATTTCCATTTTTTCCCTGTCGGTAAATGGTAAATGGTCCATGCTTTCGCCATCGCTTCCTCTTTACTTTTCCCCCTTTTATCGGTTACAATAAATAAACATTCAAATGTTTTTTTTATGTCACAAATGCTTTCTCATTCACAAACTAATGCCCAACTTTTGGCATTCCAACTTCAATTTCATTTCTTCAATATGTGTTTCCCGTTCACGTATCGCTAATTTTCTATCTTCCCTTTCGCTCTCCCTTTTTTCTTTCTCTTTCCTCTCCTCTCTATCTAAAACGTCCTTCTCATCATCTTTTTTTCTGCACTCTATTTCGAATGCAAGCCTCCGTTCCGCAATATCCATCTGGGTCTTTTGCATTTTTGCAAACCTTAAAATCTTTTCTTTCTCACCATTATCAACCTGACTAATAATTCCCCTAATCTGACCTACAATTTCTGAAACATCTCTTCCCACGTGTGACGATGTCGTCACTTCCTCCTCCAAAACAGACTTAATTTTTGCCCCAAAAAGTGAAAGGAACAAAGTGGGGTCCAACCCCGACGGCAAATTCCAGCCTCCTAGTTCCCTTTGAGGTTTTTGACGAGACTTCTTATTCGTCGGAGAGTCTAACCTTTCAATCGATGTATCATCTCCCAAGTCCTCGGCCCCACCCAACCTTTCAACCTCCTCCTCCTCCTCTTCCTCCTCCTCTTCTTCATCTCCCTCTCCGAATTTGGGGCACCACTTATATTGTCGTGGTCTTTTATTTACACCCTCCAACCCTTCTCTTCCTCCCACAGCTCCAAACGTCTTCCCTCCCCTCCCACCAACCGGTCCTCCAAAGGTTCTCTCAACCGAGGAACCACTTCCAACACCAACCACCTGTCCTCCTCCTGTCTCTCTGAACCCCTGTCCTCCCCTCTCTCTAAATCCTGCCGAAGTTCCTCTAATGGGGGAATGTTCAACACTTTCTCTTATAGGTACAATTTCTTCTCTCCCTTTAAAAAAAGGTCCCTCAACCATTTGGTGACTTGGGCTACTTAAAATTTCTCCCCCACCCTCTCCTTCTCCGCTTGTCCTTTTAACAGGCCTCTCAAAAGCTAAATAATTCTCTTTATTTCCGACATTTGTTTTTTTTCCTGCATTAGGATCGCTAACACTCTCTTTCTCGCCGTAATACTGTGTCACATTGTCAAATAAACGCTTTCTCTGTTTTTTCCTCTTCCCTTCTCCCTTTCCTTTTTCTTCACAAACCACACCATATTCTCCACTTCCTCCTTTCAATCCTGTTGTTGCCCGACGTCTACTCAAAATAGGGTCTAATAGGTCCATCAAAAACCAAGTACATGGGGACTCTCCTTCCCCTTTTTCTTTCGCCAACTCCTCTCTGTGTCTTCTTTTAAGCTGCTTTAGTTTTTGCTTACAACTAATTACAGTTCTACCTTTCCCATGCGACAATTGATTAACTTCCCATGCTATTTTCTCCCATTCTTCCCTCGAACAATGTTTTTCGGGTCCAATTTGACGTTTGGACCATTGATAGGCTAACATCCCTTGTTCATCTCTTGTCCATCTCTCTCTCTCTTTCTCTACCGCCCCCCCTTTTTCAATGGCATCCGGTGTTATGCCTTCACTTTGAATTGCTGGATTCTCGTCATTCAACTCCATTTCCATGGAGGGAGAGGGAGAGGGAGAGGGGGAGAGAGGGAGAGAGGGAGAGAGTAGAGAGGGAGAAAGAAAGGCCGTCACTTCCTTTCAGCCTGCACATCAACATAAGAAAGAGTCAATCAGAAAAAGTGAGGATGAAAGGGAGTTGGAAAGTCAAACAAAGTACGATTCAAAAATAAGATAGAAACTTACCTCGCAACTTCCTCCTCCCCTTACCTTATTGTGTCCCACTACCTTATTGTCCCTTAAACCCTCCGTCAACTTCCGTTTCTTTATAACTTACTTCTCTCTTCCTCCCTCTCCCTCACATGCCTATCTTCCTTACATTCTCTAACACGAAAGCATGAAAAAAAGAAAAGAGAGAGGGATAGAGATGGAAAACAAACAAGGATCTGTCGATTTGGAAGAAAAGGGATAGATAAACATGCCCACAGAGAAGTAAAGAAACCACAAAAAAAAAGGAAAAGGGAGGAATAGAGGAAGAGTGAACTCCCTCCATCCCACAAACTACTAGGTTGGGACGGGTAGAATCTAGAGGAGTTAGGAGAGGGAGGGCAAAGAGAAGGTGAAAAAAGAGTATGAGAAAAACACCATTATCATCAAATTCTCTTCCTTACTTCCACTCTACCCTCTCCCACCTTGTTTTTCCATTTATTTACTTTCCTTGTCCCTACTTTTCGCCTTGCCTGTTCTCCTCTTTGACCTTCCCTACCCTTCTCCCTTACTATCCCTGTCCCTCTTCCTCACCTTCTCTCCCCTCTCCTTGATCCCCCCTCCATCTCCCTTACTTTCGCTCTCTTCTTCCCTCACCTTCCCTCCCCTATCCCACAGTGTGCACCTTCCTCACCTTCTCACGCCTCTCCTTGACCATTCATCTCCCTTACTTTCCTTCTCTTCTTCTCTCACCTCCCCTCCTCCCCCCTTTCCCATCCCACAGAATTCCAATTTTTGCCCATCATCTTCCCTCTTCCACTGTGCTTCCCTCTCTCCTTTTCCCGCCTTCCTCAGCTTCCCTATTCTCCCTTACTTTCCTTTCCTCTCGCCTTCCTCGACTTTTGTTTCCCTCTCCTTCAATTTCCCTATTTCTCTCCATTCCTTTCCTTCCCTCTCTCCTTCCCTCAACTTCTGTTTCCCCCTCCCTCGGCTTCCCTTTTTCCCTCCCTTACTTTCCTTCTCCCACTACTTCACAAATAAAAAAAAAGAAGTTAGGTTTATTTCAGGTTAAGGTTAAGGTTAGCGATAGGGTTAAGGTTAGGGTTAGGGTTAAGGATAAGGTTAGGGTTGAGGCGGGGTTAGGGTTAAGGCTAGGGTTAGGGTTAAGGATAGGGTTAAGGTTAGAGTTAGGGTTAAGGTTAGAGTTAGGGTTAAGGTTAGGGTTAGGGTTAAGGATAAGGTTAGGGTTGAGGTAGGGTTAGGGTTAGGATTAGGGTTAGGTTTAGAGTTAGGCTTAGGGTTAGGATGAGCGTCAAGTTAAGCTTGATAATTTTTCATATCACAAGTACAAACAAACGACTGCCTAGAGGACCCTTGAAGAAAACAAAAAAAAAAACAGCTAAAAGGTTTCTTTTTTCTGAAACCGATAAAAGAAAAATAAACAAGTTAAAATAAACTTCTGATGAGGCTTTTCTCCATATATTTTATCACCCAACTTTGTATATATTGTGTGTCATTTCAGTTTTGCTTTGCAAACTACTAAAACCCAAAAAAAGAATGCCACAATCAATACCGACAAAAAAAATGAAGAAAAAAATAGGGGGGGAATGATAACATTAGAGGGGAGGGGCAGGGCGGGGAGGTGAGGGGGGAAGGGAGGAGAGGATAGAGAGGGAGGGAGAGAGAGAGGGAGACGAAATAGGAACGGGAGAGGGAGAGGCAGAGGGAAAGCGAGGGTGAGACGGACGAGGCGGAATAGGGAGGGGGAGGGGGAGGGGGAGGGGGAGGGGGAGGGAGAGGGAGGGGGAGAGGGTAACGAAAAGGTGTAAGGAAGACCACAATAGAGAGAAAAGGTGTGGAGAGAATTGAGAACAAAGAGAGTTAGAGAGGGAGGAGTCGTAGGTAGAAAGTTAAATTCACATACCTAATATGGTTATTTGGAGTATTCGTACTCACTCCTCGTTGCAGGAAAAGACGAAGAAGAGGGAGAGGAGGGACCAAGAAAGATGACACGTGCGAGAGAAAAAGAAAAGAAAAGGCAAAAAGAGGGAAAATAGATATAGAGGGAAAAGCGAAAACAAACAACTACACGTATCTTTAGATAAAAAAGTAAAAAAAGTATATCCCTAATGGGAAGATTTTATTATGAAAAACGCAATGGTTAAACCATCAAAGTACAAAACTTGATTGAAATGAAAAATTGTTCACTACCATTAAAGGCTAGAATTAAAAAAAACCAAAAGTACGTACCAAAAATCCCTAAGGCTCCATTGGTTCATCATGCTATTCTATGAGTTATTTTTAGGGTTACCATAAACTCATAATTCCTAAGGATCATATGGAAGGTCGACCGGGATTGCATGATTCAATTCAAACATTTTTTTATTTTTTTCCCGGTCAGATAACCCGACCGGTACGACCGGTTGAACCGTTATCCCAAGCGATCTCATTCAAACTGTCGTTTTCGGCCTCGAAACGCGCATCCGGAGAATCCGCGGACCAACATTGCGGGACGCGTGCAAACCGTTGATGTCCAATTCGTACGGATTTCAACTTTTTTACGATAACTACGTAATATTCGTCTTTTTCATACTTTTCGTAAAATTCGTGTAAATTTATCTGTACGGCCATGTACAAAAACGTACGGAAAGCGTAATCTTAGAAAATCCTTCTTAATCTTTAAAAGTACGGAAATTTAACAGAAATGTCCAAAATTGTATGAAAATGTGCCCTAACAAACCTAACAGTACAGAATATCTAAGCAAGCCGTACTGAAATAAAAAGGAGCGTAAGGCAATGTACCTTGGAAACCCCTAAAAATCCCCTAAATAACCCTAAAATGTACGAACATAGACGGACACTGTACGTCTGTGTAAAAATAATGTACGGGTACAAAGCAGGGTACGCATTTTATTAACTTTTCAAAAGCGTTTGATGCGTACCGTACGTAGTATTCGTTACAACGCGAATCGTAATTAGAGTAATGAAAAAATTAGAGTAAAAAAAGAGAAAAAAATAATTAGAGTTATGAACTCTACACCGCGAATCGTTATTAGCGTTGAGAAATTATTAGTGTAAAGAAAAAATTAGCGTCATTCATTCTAATTTAGTTCCAGGAGACGTGGCAGATTATGGTCCACGTCCTTCAATAGTGTAGTTTATTCTATTTAAGGTATTAATGTCAAAAAATTGGGGTGCCGATATAGAGTTCATAACGCTAATAACGATTCGCGGTGTAGTTTGTGTGATAAAACTTTTTTAAAAAGGAATTTACTCTAATTTATGCGGTGTGCTCTAATTTGGCGCGCTAATATCTCTACTGTAAATAGGGTATTTGTACAGAATCTGACAAAACGTACAATTTATCGTCACTATGATGTTTGCACTACGCGGTTTGTTATAATGCAGTTACATGATAACGGCCTGTATTAAATCATTATTTGTACTTTTTTAATTAAAACAGTACAATGTTGTACGGTCGGACGTCGTCCGTACTCCAAACTATTTAAATTGAACCTTTATTAGAATATTTTTACGCTAATTAAACCTTACCTTAAATAGAATAATGAAAAATTTAGAATCATTTACTCTATTTAAGGTGATAGAGTCGAAATTTAGGGCGACCGAATTAGCGTTATTTACTCTAATTACGATTCGCGGTGTAGTTTATACCGTGCGTAATATGCGCACGGGACATCTATGGTGCAAACCCCTTCAGACACTCAAGCGTGCGAATTGAACGAGTTATATGTGTTCCACTTAAAAGTCTTAAACCGAGAGCCCTCCGTTTCGGTGTTGTATGCAACCTCTAACAATGGTAACAGCGAATAAGAAACGTCTGTTCATTAGACCGTTTCTTCTACAAGAAAATGCTACATTACAACGTCGATCGTATTTAGCGTGTAGAAATTATTAGAGTAAATAAAATATTAGCGTCATTAATTCTAATTCAGTGTTAGGAGACGTGGCAAATTATGGTCCACTTCCTTAAATAGCGTCATTTATTCTATTTAAGGTTCAAGGGTCAAAATTTAGGGGCGCCGAATTAGTGTTCAACACGCTAAATACGATCGACGGTGTACTGTACTGTACACCGCCAATCGCTATCGAATATATGTGTATATAATACGAGTTATATGTGTTCCACTTAAGAGTCTTAAACCGAGAGCCCTCCGTTTCGGTGTCGTATGTAACCTCTAACAATGGTAACAGCGAATAAAAAACGTATGTTCATTAGACCGTTTCTTCTACAAGAAAATGCTACACCGCGCATCGTTATTGGTGTCAAAGTTTAAATAGTGTGGAAGTAAATATACCGTCATTGACGCTAATTAAGATTTTTTTTTTTTTTTTTTAAATGTGTATTCTAATTTCGGCGTTTATGCTAATTTGGGAAAAAATGGAATATTCGTTGTACGATTATATACATTAATATATGTATTCGTACAAAATATTAAAAATCTTACGCCGTCGTGAAATTTAAATATCCGTACATGTAAGACTAATTTACGTGTCAGAACAATCCTGTTTTTTTAGCGCACGATCCTATGCGTGCGCGTCTGATTTAACTCATTTTTTGTAAAATTTTCACTTGAAAAGGTACATTTGTGTACGGTCTGACATCGACCGTACATCACACTATTTAGATATTATTGTAATTCGTCCTTTACGCTATTTTGTACGGTGCCTTAATTAACGTCAAGGAAAAATTGAAATCATGTATCCTATATGAGGAAAAAAATCAAAATTTTAAGAACCCAAATTAGTGTCGTTGTCACTAATAACGATGCGCGGTGTACATTACTGTACACCGCCAATCGCTATTAGCGTAGAAGTTTCTGTACACCGGGAATCGTAATTAGAGTAAATTACTCTAATTCGGTCGCTCGAAATTTCGACTCTATTACATCAAATAGAGTAAATGATTCTAATTTTTTCATTATTCTAATTTAGGTAAGTTTAATTAACGTAACAAAATTGTAATATAGGTTCGTTTTAAATAGTGTGGAGTACGGACGACGTTCGACCGTGCAAAATTGTACTTTTTTAAGTAAAAAGGTACAAATAATGATTAATTACAATCGCGCTCGCACATGAAATCGCACTAAACGAAAAACCAATCACATCGAGAAAAAGCCGTTCGCATAACTCTCGTTCGTCGACAGCATCGTCGTCAGTGTGAACATCAGCTGACATTCAGCGCGACAAATAATAATAACGTCATAATGACGTCAAAACTATACGGACTGACAAATTCTGTACATCTACGTAATTTAGTGTTCATAATTTCAGCGCGGAAATTTATTGCCGACATAACCCAATATAGAGTACTTAAATAAATTAGAGTAAACTTCCTCTGTGAAAAAGTTATATCACATAAATTAGAGTTCATTACTCTAATTGTTTTTTTTTGGTTTTTTTACCCTAATTTTTTCATTACCCTAATTACGATTCACGGTGTAGCGTATATGAATAATTACCGTGGTTTACGCTAATTAAGAATTTGAAATTTTGGAAAAAAACATATATTCTAAATGTTTAATAATTCTAATTTGGGTCTTTGAAAAAAACAAATGTCGGTCGCAAACATGCTTACACTAACATAGGTTCTTGTACAAAATCTGACAAATCGTACACAAATCGTACGTTCACACAGTCGAAACGTGGTTGCTGGACGAATATGTGCGAACGTGATATTTGAAAACCCGATTTTATCCCCTTTTTAGAAAACATATTCTCATGCGTCCGCGGTTACTAAAACTCCTTAATTATAATTTTTCACTTAAAAAGATACAATTTTGTACACTTTGACACCTACCGTACACCACACTATTTAACCGCAACGTACTTTCATTTTGTATGGTACTTGGAAAATAACCCTAAATGGCGTACAGAAAAAAAATGGAATAAGCTACGCTATTTGAGAATATAAAAAAAAAAAAAACAGGACGAAATTAGCGTACACTACGCTAATAGCGATTGGCAGTGTACTGTACACCTTGAATCGTTATTAGCGTATAGAAATTATTAGTGTAAAGAAAAAATTAGCGTCACTCATTCTAATTTAGTGCCAGGAGACGTGACAGATTATGGTTCACGTCCTTAAATAGTGTAATTTGTTCTATTTAAGGTATCAATGTAAAAATTTTGGGGTGCCGATATAGAGTACACAAGGCTAATAACGATTCACGGTGTACACCGTCAATCGCTATTAGAGTAAAGGAATAAATAGCGTAAAAAAAAATAGTGTTATTAACACTAATCGGGAATTTTTTTTTTTTGAAAAAAAATATATATACTAATTAATCCCTAACTATATTTTGGGTTGTCCTGAATAATAAATACCCGCCCTTTCGATGTCTACAGTAATATGTGTACCAAAACAAAATCTGACAATTCGTACACCGTCGCGCTGATCACACGGTCGACGGATGAACATATTAGAACGTGATTTTTGTCGACGAGTTTGCTTCTCTTTCTTCCAGTGCACATTCACATGTGTTCGCAATAATGTTAAGTGTATTTTTATGCTTTTGTAATTCAAAAAGTACCATTTCGTACAGAGATACCCTGTCCGTACACCACACTATTTCCATCACAGTGTATTTCCACTATTAACGCTAATTGAAAAAAAAACCTAATTAGAATAATGGAAAAAATATAATTATGGATTGTATTTTGGGTTTTTTTTTTTGAAAAAATGGCACCGAATTGGCGTTATATACTCTAATAGCGATTGACGGTGACTATACTATCGTGTACCGAACTGTAGTGTACACGTTCAAAAGTATTTTGGCGTGTCAAAATAAAACACGTGGAAGTAAAGAATTGCATATTTAAAAGTCGTGAAGTCAAAAAAGCAAAGCCTCACCGCCAATTTGTTTAAAAGCCTTACACGCGATCTACTTTCATTGGCATAAACTTTTGTAATCCCGCAGCCCTCAAACGTAACAGGAAAGTACACTAAAGTACAAGTTTGTACTGTATGTACAATCTCTTGTCTAGAAGGAATCGGACACCGAAACGGTATCGGTTTCAATGGAACAACGCCTGTATCAGAGGTCGCAAACGGTCAACCGAAACCGTGATCGACCGTTAACCGACCGCCCACGCAGGATCCGGAACAGATTCGGTTTCCAAATTTTGGGGGTCGGGCGGTTACGGTCGGTTGATTCACCAGGAAAAAAAAACGGTCGGTTACAGTCGCTCAACCAAAAAACCAAAAATAATTAAAATTTTGTACTGTCCCTACAATCCAACATTCTTGTACTTTGTACTCTTTGGGCATCGAGGAAGTACGTGACATCATGATTAGCGTCGCAAATCTGACACGGTACTGTAGTAAGCTATTTATTTCACAAATCAAAGGGAACGCGACAAAGCGTCACAAATCTGACACGGTAGTACACTATTCATTTCGAAAATCTTAGGGAACGCGACAAAGCGTCGCAAATCTGACACGGTACAGTAGTACAATATTATTTCCGCAATTCTTAGGCAACGAGACAAAGCGTCGCAAATCTGACACAGTAGTAACACTATTCATTTCGCAAATCTTAGGGAACACGACAAATCGTAATTATTGGCTTATTCCGTGATACATTGATAAATTTTGTACTTTCTCGGTTACGAGCGGGCACGGTTAGTCGCGAAAAATCAAGATTCGCTTAATTTTTTTTTTCGTAAACGACGGTCGGTTAACGGTTAACAATTTTGGAGCGTGACAAAACTTGGTCGAGCGTCGGTTACTCAGATTTTGAAAAAAAAAATGGTCGGTTTCGGGTATGATTTTTTTTCACTTTTGCAACCTCTGGCCTGTATGTGTGACGGCCAACGGGACGGCCGTCTGCCCGTCCCGTCGATGTTTTTTGTCACCTCGCAATTGCCGGCGTGCAAGATGGTCGCGCTCGAGAACCTATTACGCGTCTAGAACTACACCGCGAATCGTAATTAGAGTAAATAACGTTAAGGGTACTTTCGTATGTAACCGAAACTTAGTATTGCTACTTTGTTTTTTAGCGAAGATTCTCCGTACAGCTTTCATAGCATTCGGATTTAAACGCTACACCGCGAATCATAATTAGAGTAAATTTCTCTAATTCGGTCGCTCGAAATTTCGACTCTATTACATGAAATAGAGTAGATGATTCTAATTTTTTCATTATTCTATTTAAGGTAAAGTTTAATTTGCGTTTTTAATTCTAATATAGGTTCATTTAAAATAGTGTGGAGTACGAACGACCTCCGACTGTGCAAAATTGTACTTTATTAAGTAAAAAAATACAAATAATGATTTAATACAGGCCGTTATCATGTAGCTGCGTTTTAACAAACCGCGTAGTGCAAACGTCATAGTGACGATAAACTGTACGTTTTGCCAAATTTTGTACGAATACCTTATTTACAGTAAAGGATATTAGCGTGCCAAATTAGAGTACTTAAATAAATTAGAGTAAACTTCATAGTTGAAACAACTCTATCACATAAATTAGCGTTAATTACTCTAATTTTTTTTTGAGTTTTTATACTCTATTTTTTTCATTACTCTAATTACGATTCACGGTGTATTGTTGGGTATGGGGTAAATTCATATCGCGATAACTTCAATATTCGATATATCGAATATCGATCGAGCAGACTCCTCGATATATCGTACCAAGACCAACATAAATTATCGCGATATATATCGCGATATATAGTACTTTTTAAATGTAATATTTTATTTTTTAATATAATATGTTATTTTAGCGAAAAAAACAAATTGTCTGATACACCACGTACGACATGATTTTCGTTGCGTGACTTAATGGTAGACGCCGCAAAATGTAACCGACATAAAAGTACAAATTTTGTAATTCATATAATTACTTATTTGGGGTATGGTTCCATGAAGAGGTCTCTGTAATAGTACAGACAACAAAATTTCTACATCGTGTATCTTCTGTGAACAAGTTTTTGCATACATGTTTTGATTTGAGTGGTTCCATGTAAGTTGACAATCAAATCTCTAAAATCGTCAAACATTTGAGAACCGACCATTTTCGTATGGAAATTCGTACTTGCGTATTATATACGTGTACTTGCGTATTATGTAAATGTACCGCGTCAATGTACCTCAGAGATCTCCTTCACTCTGCTGACTTTCAGGAAAAAACCGTATTTCATTTCGGCAAAAAATTTACGGTCACCACGTAACTTTGGAGAACTGTGAAAATTTTCATTTTTTTTAAATGCTTCGATATATCGACGATACGATATATTGACGATATATCGCGATATTTTGATTTTCGATATATCGAAGCGATATATCGATTATCGGGTACCTCAAATTCGATATATATCGAATATCGACAAATGGTCCTCGATACCCAACATTAGTAAACGCAAATAACTTGTCACTTTAAAAAGTGACTTACGTAGACGTGTACGAAGAATTGTGACAGATGAAGTGGTACATAAAATGTGGCGAAACTTCCACTCGGCTTCAATTTGAGGCGTCTCTCCGCACGTTGTACAATTTTTGTGACTTCGTAATGTCCGTACGCCAAATCGTCGACGTGTTGAAACCCTAAAATACCTTTCGTTGTCGCACTAAATTTGATGTTTCGTTTTTCATTTCCCCATTTGCCGACAGGTGGCCAATATTTTTCATACGCCGTATGTGTGAAGACACGTGTTTTTGAGAGAGACAACCCCTGTACGGAAATCAGCCCACGCAAAACATTACGCACAGGTTGGAAACGTGCAGTGTGTTTTTTTTTTTGTACTCCGCGCACAAAAATTGTAAAAAACATCAGACACGTGCGACAGTGTCTGCCTATTCGCTCACCTTATTGGAATTTATTTCAAATCACCTCGCGAGGTGATTTGATGTAAAGTTTGAACATGTGTTGAAAGGACGCAAAAGTGGGTCGAAATGCTCTAAACGACAAATTGTATAGCGCTAGACAACAAACTACTGTACATATAAAGTTTCAGGGTAACTCAACTTGTACGGTGGTAATTTGTATTTTTTGGTACGGCTGCGGATTTTCTCGTTTTTTTCAAAGTTATGGAGGAAAACAACAGAAAATAACTGTAACTTTAGCACATGCGAAAATACCCTAACTCGGTCCCCCGAAATTTCGACTCTATCACCTTAAATAGAGTAAATGTTTCTAAATTTTGCATTATACTATTTAAGGTAAGGTTTAATTAGCGTAAAAAGATTCTAATATAGGTTCGTTTTAAATAGTGTGGAGTACGGACGACGTCTGACCGTGCAAAATTGTACTTTTATAAGTAAAAAAATACAAATAATGATTTAATACATGTCGTTATCATGTAACTGCGTTTTAACAAACCACGTAGTGGAAACGTCATATTGACAATAAACTGTACGTTTTGTCAGATTCTGTACGAATACCTTATTTACAGTAGAGATATTAGTGCGCCAAATTAGAGAAATTAAATAAATTAGAGTAAAATTCCTTTTGAAAAAGTTATATCACACAAATTAGAGTTCATAACTCTAATTATTGTTTTCTCTTTTTTTACTCTAATTTTTTCATTACTCTAATTACGATTCGCAGAATACAGGACATGCTTTCTTTTTCTTTTCTAGAACTAGCACAGTACGTGTGTACCAATTCCAAGAGTGACGCTTATTCGATTGGTTTATGTCAGAGGTCAGGATCTGGTTTACCCTAATTCTACCCGATCCGAATCCGGTCGGCCACGTCAAGTCCGAAACGGATTCAGGTGCCAAATTTTGGGGGCCGGCCAGATTCGGCCGAGCGATTCAAAAACACAAAAAATACGGGTACGGCCAGATTCGGGTAACCTTATTGTGACCTTTCGTTTATGTAAAAGACACGGCTTGCTAAATGTTAGTGTTGTGTACCGGCAAGAATATTATCGCGATATACTGATACCGATAGTAATTGGTTATTTAACGGTGAAAGGTCCTTGATGTGTCGCTCAATGACGAACCAAATTCTTATCAGTGATAAATAGAAAAAAATATAGTATGCTATCTAACAGTAATTTATAGCATATAGTATTATTTTATTGACTGTATACAGCGTGGTGTGCCACATATGGCAAACGGAAATTCAGTATGGTCAGCTCTCTGTATAATTGTTAGGAATAAACCTTCCAACTAACATCAATAATTATCGGTAGCGGTGTTATCGAGATTAAAAACCGATAAATATCAGTATTTCATTGCAATAATACCGATGCCATTGTATCTTGCCAACATATCTAGCCAAAAAAATGAATATATCAGTTTTCGATAAAAAACTTTAGTGGTTTCTATTGTTGTGTATCGAATAAAAATTTATCGCGATAAATTCGATGTTCAATGTACCAAATATCGCTGTTAGAGGGCTCTATATATCGCTCCGAAACCAACAAAAAATATCGCGATATATTTGGTAAGAAGTACGGGTCCGTATTAATCAGGTAAACTAAATTGTATAGTAAATAGCATGTTAAATCGTATGACAAACCATACGGTAGATCTCCACTCCCCCCCCCTTGAGGGCAAAAAGTCACGAGCGGGGGGGGAGGGGGGGGGGGGTGATTTGCTTTTTTTTTTAACTAGCGTCTGCAACTCTGAGACCTCCATAGGTCCTTAGAGTAGGCAGCTCACACCAAGCCCCTAGGATAACCCTGACCCCTTTGTGTTTCAGCAAGAATAACTACCACCCTGGCAGACAAAAACTTTGACCATCTTCACCTCTGTGAAGAGAAGACCCCCCTGAGTCGATAGCAAAAAGAATCTCTGAATTTGCTCCCTTGAGTAGTAAGTAATGAAGGGTCAAAGTTGACCTTTTCTACAAGAGTTTTCTGGGAGAGAGGGGGCTACCTACCAAATTTTTTAAGTCTTGAATCCCTCTCTAAACCCTACACTACTAGAGTACGACACTAATCAGATTACTGTATCGTACATAAAAGTATAGGTGCCGAACTACTTTCTGTACGACCATCGTACGGCATGGCCAAAATGTCGAAGCCTACCATATCCGGATTCGTTCCCGTATTTCGGAGATGTGAAACTCTGAGACCTCCATTGGCCCTCAGAGTAAGCAGATCCAAAAAGAAGCTTATCTAGATAGTGCCGAATCCAAGTTGATATAAACCCAAATGACTGACCCCTTGACAATCAGAACCCAAATATAGATTCACCCCTGTGAAATAACACTTCTGTGTGGTCAGTTCCACCACAGAATGCAAAGTTAGAATATGAGATTTGGACAAATTCACCCACTTTGAATTTCCCTTAGAAATATCGCCACCTTGGCAGACAAAAACTCTGACCAACTACACCCCTGTGTAGCCTGGACTCCCCTGAGTGTGCAGCAAAAAAAATCACTGAAAATGGTCAAGTAAATTGATAGTTATGGCTGCCCAAAGTTAGCCATTTATACAAGGTGCTCTCTTAGAGAGAGGGTCCTATCTGCCAATTTTTTTTAAGTCCTATCTCCCTCTAAAACTCTATCTACTGAAGTACGACACCAATTAAAACACTGTGTCGTACAGAAAAGTACAGGTGCCGGTGTACTTTATGTACGGCCATAGTACGACATGGCCAAAATGTTGACACGTGTCATATCCGGATTCGTTTCCGTAATCCCCGGAGTTGCCGAAATCCAATGTAGTTTTGCCACGTGTCACTCAATGTGGCAGTGATTGCAAACCGCCAAAAACGTACTCCGCGATCTCGCCATCCTTCGCGGCCGTCTGATCAAATTTGGATTTCAATCGTGGCCGTCATAAATACTTGCGCGGTATTCTTTCCGGCGTCAAACAAATTGCGCGGTATTTATTTCTTATCCGTACCGTACGTCGTACTTTACACAACTATTTCTATGTAGTATGCATATTGTTCTCGTTAAATGAATTAGTCTTATTGTAACTATATAAATAAATATCATACCACATACATTCTATCATATAATTTAGACTATTTGGATAAGGTTACCGGCTACTGCGGATTTTGACGCATGGCAGGTACCAGGATCAAATCCTGGCTCTATCAAACTCCTTTTAGAGAAAACCTTATAAAACAACTGCCTGTCTCTCTCAGCACAGACAGCACAGGCAGCCATGGCTAACTCCTCCCCCAGTCTTCAGCGACTGCGACAAGTATGGAGACTTGAGTGAGGAGTTAGAGGCAGGCTGTCAATATCTATTATTTTGCTTTTTATTTTGCAATCTCTAGACCTAGAAAATACTTGAATCGGCCGGCTAAATTTTCCCAAGTGTGGGACATGCTGAATCCCGGATTTCTAGGAAATCTAACATGGTGTCGGAGCCAGCGAGATTGCGGATGGTTTGACCGGCTTTCTCGTGAGAGGGGGTGTTGGATTGGCACGTGAAGCAGGTCCAATAAGGGGTAGAATATGGAAATATCCTGTAGAAATTAATGGTTTTAAGTATTTTCTAGGTCTGAATAGAAAGAAAGAAGCCGAGGCAGTCTACCTCTAACTTCTCTCTCCAACTCTCAAACTTGTCGCAATCACTGAGAAATTGGAGAGGAAGCTAGAGCCATGGCTACCTAGGCTATCCTGAGGTTTACTGGAAATTTATATTAGTTCGGGTTTTATTATTTAAAAGATATGTGCCGGCGGCAGGAATTGATCCTTGTTTTTGGCGGCCGGCAGATAGGAATAGGCGGTAGCCTTAGCCGTTAAGTCCAGGAGTCATGATACGTAGTATATAGTTTGATAGTTATTTAAATATGTATACGTACGATTATTCATTTAACTATAATAGATTACGGGATACATAGATCCGGTAATATATAAAGTACGGATTACGGTACGGACTATAAATCAATACCGCGCATTTGTTTCGTAAATGAAACAAATACCGCACATGTATTTATTACGGCTACGATTAAATTAGATTCTAATCGGACGACCGCAATTAGCGCCGAGATCGCGGAGGAAGTTTTCGGCTGTTTGTGGCCATCTCCACATCTGATGACGCGTGGCGAAATATCGTTGGATCGTGGAATCCCCGGAGATTATGGCATCGAATCCGGATATGACATGTGTCCACATTTAGGCCTTGTCGTACAATGTCCGTACCTAAAGTACACCGCCAGCTGTACTTTTGCGTACGGAACTCAATTCTGATTGGTTCCGTACATCAGTAGATAGAGTCTGTGAGTGAGATAGGACTTAGAAAAATTAGGAGATAGGACCCTCTCTCCCACAGAGCTTCTGTACAAAAGGTCAACTTTGACCCTCCATAACTTACTGCTCAGGGGAGAAAATTCAGAGATTCTTTTTGCTATCGACTCAGGGGAGTCTTGTCTTCAGAGGTGTGAAGGTGGTCAAAGTATTTCTCTGCCAAGGTGGCAGTTATTTTTGCTTAAACACAAAGGGGTCAGGATTATCCTAGAGGCTTCTTGGAAGCTGTCCACTCTGAGGACTTATGGAGGTCTCAGAGTTTCACGTTATGGGCCCACCCTCTAGTGTACCAATCTTTAATGGAACAGGCTTTATATTCTGGGAAAGTATGATGATAGGAGCTCTATGCGAAAAAAGGTTTTGGGGGATAGTGAGTGGACGATTGGGGCGTCCATCAAGTCTTGGAATTCCTCCAGGGTTTAAAGGAAGCAGATTCACCAGGAAAGAGGATTCACCTTCAACGGAGGAAACAAAGGAAGGAGAGGTGGTGGACAAAGGAAATGAGAAGGAGGCGACCACACCAATAGCAACTGGTTTAGCATTCATGTCACCTATTCCGAGGAACGAGGAGAATGATACTGAAACCTGGGACTTCAACAATATGGCGGCAAAGCACTTCATCCTACGCCATCTCACTCAAGGACTTGCATGTCCTCATTTGCAGGTAGAGAGGGCATCCGATCTTTGGATGGCTCTCATAGAGATGTACCGAAGTGGTACGATTCAGCAACAACAGTTGGCTAATCAGAAAGTTAAGGAGTATGTATACAAAGGGGGAAATATGTTGGATTTTTGCAATGATCTTGCTACACTATTCATGGAGCTAGAGAGTGCGAGAAAAGTTTTTAGTGAAAAAGAAAAGGTTAATTGTTTACTAATGAAGTTACCTGATGAGTTCGAGAACATAGTCAACCGTGTGCAGGACTTGCCGGACTCAAGGTGGATATGGAACTCAGTGGTAGGGATGATTCTCGTTCGAGAGAATACGATTGAGATCCGAAGGGGAGGAAAGAGTGGCCAAGCCTTGGCAACAGCGACCGATTGGAGGAACAAGGATTCGCGGAAACCAGTCGGAAACTATGGGGGTAGGGAGCAGAAAAAACAGGTTGACGAGTTCGAACCAAGGGCTCCCAAAGGTTTATGTCATTTTTGTAAGAAACCGGGGCACTATATGGCAGAGTGCACTAAGCTAACCGAGCTTCGGTTAAAGGAGGGGCAGACCGGTGGTACCCCGAGAGGAAAGAAAAAGGCCCTTGTCACACAGGTACTTGAGGCGGAATCCGAGGACGAGGACGATGAGCTCCTTTTGGATGAGGAGTTTGAGGCGAAAACTGAGGTTGAAATTCCACGAAGGTAGAAATGTGCTTACGGTGGAATGAAAGGTGAAGCAGGCTGGATTATAGATTCATGTGCCTCAATGCACATGTGTAAGGATAGGCACTTGTTCACTAAGATAAGAAAGATTCCCACCGTAGAGATAGAGTACGCAGATGGGAGGATAGTCACCACTACTCTTGTAGGATCGGTAGATCTGAAAGTGTTAGTAGAAGGAAAGACATCCATATTAACATTCTCCGATGCATTGTTTATCCCGGAACTTAACAAAAACCTTATCTCTACATCTATATTAGATGATAAGGGTTTTTTTACTAGCACTAGGGAAGGAGTCTTTACTGCTAGTTTTGAGGAGGATGTCTATTTCATTGCTGAGAAAGGTAGCCATGGGAGTTTTAGGCTGAACTTAAGTAATGAAACGAAGAAACTTTATTATGTTGGTGTTCATGATATTATGATGTGGCATAAGAGGCTTGGGCATGTGAATCTAGATAAGTTAAGAGAGATGAAAAAGATGGGAGTGGTGGAAGGGATTCAGTTCAGTGAGAGTGATGATATAAGTGATTGTAGTGGGTGTGCTGAAGGTAAAGCACACAGATTGCCCTTTCCTAAAACAGCCACCTACAAGGGAGAAAAACTTCTAGATCTAGTACACACACATATTTGGGGACCGGCTAGAGTGCCCTCACCGGGGGGGAAGAGATTTATGATGACTATAATTGATGATTGGTCTCGGTATTCCCGGGTGTATTTTTTGAAAAACAAGTCAGAAGCTGAGGACTGTTTTAGACAATATAAAGCATGGAGCGAAAAACTCCATGAAACTCCAATCAAGAGAGTAAGGAGTGACAATGGTGGAGAGTATACTTCTAACGAGTTTGAGGATTTTTGGAGGGAAGATGGGGTTCAACACCAAAAGACAGTTCCAGAAAATCCGGAACAGAATGGGGTAGCTAAAAGGTTAAATAGAACACTAAGTGATAGTGCTAGAAGTATGTTGTCGGATAAGAAGATAGGAAAAAGGTTTTGGGCAGAAGCAATGAACTGTGCTAATTACCTCAAAACTAGAGTTCTTACTTCAACTATAAAAGATCAAACACCTTATGAGAGATAGACAGGTCGGAAACCAGACTTATCTCATTTAAAGGTTTTCGGCAATCAAGTGTTCAGTCTAGATACTGATCGGTCCAATTAGAAGCTAGATCCTAAAGGAAAACCGGGATACTTATTAGGATATGATGAAGATGTTAAAGGATATAGAGTTTATGATCTAAAAAGGGAAGATATAATCTTAGTAAAGCATCTAGTAGTTATGGATGAAGGAAAGTTTGTGGATCCCTTCAAATATACGAAGTCACTAAAAATCAGATTTGAGTCAGAAAATTCCGATGACTTTGAGCTTCCTAACTATCCAGGTTTTAGAGAAGATGACACTCTTGCAGATACAAATCAGACCGAAAAGGACTCGGCTGTGGAAACTCCAGTGAGAACTCTACCCGAAGCGGAAGACGTGGTGGAAATTGATTCGGAATCAAGGGATAGGGGAGAAACCGAGTTTGTTCGAAAGAATCCACGAGAACCATCTATTCCGGCCTCAGATTTTGAGCGGGGAAGGAGAAGTAGTAAAAGACTGCAAGAAAAACAGGTTAATAACAAGGTAACAAAACTATCTCATCAAGATGAACCTCAAACTTATGGAGAGGCGATGACTTGTCCAGAAAGAAATCGGTGGAAGACAGCCATCAATGAAGAGATGGCCTCAATTATGGCAGCCGATACTTGGGAGCTGGTGGATTGTCCACCTAACCGAAAATGAATCGGTTGTAAGTGGGTTTTCAAATTAAAACTGAACCCAGATAACACAATCGAGCGCTACAAGGCCTGACTAGTGGCAAAGGGATTTACACAAATGGAGGGAATTGATTACGACGAAACCTTTGCCCCGGTGGTCAGATTTCCCTCCGTCCGCATACTTCTCAGCCTGGCAGCAGCGGAAGACATGGAAGTGCACCAGATGGACATCAAAACAACCTTTTTGCATGGAGAATTGGAAGAGGAGATCTTCATGCGACAACTCGAAGGGTTTGTGGAAGAAGGAGAGGAGAGTAAGGTATGTCGGCTGATTAAATCTCTTTATGGTTTGAAACAGGCGCCTCGACAGTGGAATAAGAAGCTTGATGAGTTTCTTACCGGTCTAGGATATATTCGGATCAGCTCAGATCACTCAATCTATGTTTTCGAAGATGAGGAAGGTTTTATATTTATTGCAATTTATGTTGATGATTTGCTTGTTTTAAGTAAATCAATGGAAAAAATTAATAAACTAAAAACCGATCTTAAGGGGAGATTTGAAATAAAGGATATGGGGGAAGCAAAATATATTTTTGGAATTCAAGTAGAGAGAGACCGAAAAAGAAAAATTATAAGATTGACTGAAAAGGAAGCAATAGGGAACATGCTTGAAAAATTTCAAATGGATAAAGCTAATAGTTGTACAACTCCAATGGGGTTGAAGAAGAGAAGTGAGGGAAGTGAGGAAGGAGGAGTCATAGTCTTAGACGAGGAATTATCTCCTGAAGAACAGAAGTTCATGCAGACTATTCCTTACAGGCAAGTAGTGGGAAGTCTAATCTATTATATGAATTGTACCCGGCCGGATTTAGCTGCAGCTGTAGGAGTGCTGAGTAGAAGTCTAAATGCTTCCACTTAGAAGGATTAGGAGGCAGCTAAGAGAGTTCTTAGATACTTGATAGGAATTAGGGATCTATGGTTGCATTTGGGTGGGGAGAATACTGACATCACTACTTGGAGTGATGCTAGTTATGGTGATGCTCCGATTAGGAGATGCATTTCTGGATATGTATTATATGTGGGTGATGGGGCTTGTTGTTGGAGTAGCAAACAACAAAAGGTCATTGCTCAGTCCACCATGGAGGCTGAGTTTATGGCCTCTTGCTCTGCTGTAAAAGAATTGATGTGGGTCAAGTCTTTACTGGTGAACTTGGTCATCTTAAGAGTGGTGTGCAGAAAATATTTTGTGATAATCAAGCAGCAATTGCTATTTCTGCCAATCCTAAACATCATTTTAAAGCAAAACATATGGACATTAGACTCAGCTTTGTTAGAGAGAAAGTAGAAAATAAAATAATCAGTTTAGAGTACCGACCAGATAGTGAGATGGTAGCAGATATGATGACCAAACCTGTGCCTTCCCCTAAGCTAATTTTTTGCAGGGAGAAGTGTGGTCTGAAATTAAGAATTGACTAGAAAATAAGGGGAGTGTAGAAATTAATGGTTTTTAAGTATTTTCTAGGTCTGAATAGAAAGAAAGAAGCCGAGGTAGTCTACCTCTAACTTCTCTCTCTAACTCTCAAACTTGTCGCAGTCACTGAAAAATTGGAGAGGAAGCTAGAGCCATGGCTACCTAGGCTATCCTGAGGTTTACGAGAAATTTATATTAGTTCGGGTTTTATTATTTAAAAGATATGTGCCGGCGGCATGAATTGATTCTTGTACCTGGCGGCCGGCAGACAGGAATAGCCGGTAGCCTTAGCCGTTAAGTCTAGGAGTCATGATACGTAGTATATAGTTTGATAGTTATTTAAATATGTATACGTACGATTATTCATTTAACTATAATAGATTACGGGATACATAGATCCGGTAATATATAAAGTACGGATTACGGTACGGACTATAAATCAATACCGCGCATTTGTTTCGTAAATGAAACAAATACCGCACATGTATTTATTACGGCTACGATTAAATTAGATTCTAATCGGACGACCGCAATTAGCGCCAAGATCGCGGAGGAAGTTTTCGGCGGTTTGTGGCCATCGCCACATCGGATGACGCGTGGCGAAATATCGTTGGATTGTGGAATCCCCGGAGATTATGGCATCGAATCCGGATATGACATGTGTCGACATTTAGGCCTTGTCGTACAATGTCCGTACCTAAAGTACACCGGCAGCTGTACTTTTGCGTACGGAACTCAATTCTGATTGGTTCCGTACATCAGTAGATAGAGTCTGTGAGTGAGATAGGACTTAGAAAAATTAGGAGATAGGACCCTCTCTCCCAGAGAGCTTCTGTACAAAAGGTCAACTTTGACCCTCCGTAACTTACTGCTCAGGGGAGAAAATTCAGAGATTCTTTTTGCTATCGACTCAGGGGAGTCTTATCTTCACAAGGGTGAAGGTGGTCAGAGTTTTTGTCTGCCAGGGTGGCAGTTATTTTTGCTTAAACACAAAGGGGTCAGGATTATCCTATAGGCTTCTTGGAAGCTGTCCACTCTGAGGACTTATGGAGGTCTCAGAGTTTCATATCCATACTCGAGCCGCCCGTAATAAATGGGTACGGACCCGCCAGTCTCAACATCGAGATGGTGGCATAGTGGTAGTGCGTTCGCAGCTGAAGTGAAAGGTCCTAGGATCGAACCCTGGCCGGCTAAATTTTCCCAAGTGTGGGACATGCTGAATCCCGGATTTCTAGGAAATCTAACAAGATGCCGCAAGCCAATGTGGTTATGCCACGTGTCACTTAACATGGCGATGACCAAAAACTGCCAAAACGCCTATTCGGCGGTCTCGGCATCTATCGCGACTGTTCGATTAAAATTGGCTTTCAATTGTAGCCGTCAAAAATAATTGCGCGGTATTTGTTTCACCGTCGAAACAATGCGTGGTATTCATTTCGCAGAGTACCGTACACCGTAATATACAAAACTGTATCTATGTCCTAAGAATGTATTTGGGTCGTTAAATGAAATTGTCTACGTATACCTCTTTAAATAATTCTGAAACCCTAAATACCTCAACTGTGATCTTAGACCAATATGATAAAGCTACTGTCTACTGGCGACTTGATAGATAGCAAGTACCAAGATCAAATCATAGGTTCGTCAAAATTCTTTTTGATAAATCTACCAAACTACTACGTGTCTCTATCTGGACAACATAGGCAGCCATGGCTCTAGCTCCCTCTCCAAACTTCAGTGACTGCGACAAGTGTGGTAGTTTTAGAGAAGAGAGGAGTTAGAGGCAGACTGCCTCTACTTCTTTCATGCACTTTATCTCTACAAGTTTAAACCTAGAGAATACTAAACCAAACCTTTAACTTCTACATTGCCCTTATTTTTTAGTCACTCTTCAATTTAAGACCACACTTCTCCCAACAGAAAATTAGCTAAGGGGAAGGCACATGTTTGGTCATCATATTGCTATCATTTCGCTATCTTGTCTGTTCTCTAAAATGATTATTTTTCTTCTACTTTCTCTCTAACAAAGCTGAGTCTAATGTCCATATGTTTGGCTTTAAAATGATGTTTAGGATTGGCGGAAATAGCAATTGCTGCCTGATTATCACAAAATATTTTCTGCACACCACTCTTAAGGTGACCAAGCTCACCAAGCAAAGAATTGACCCACATCAATTCTTTTACAACAGAGCAAGAGGCCATATACTCAGCCTCCATGGTGGATTGAGTAATAACCTTTTGTTGTTTGCTACTCTAGCAGCAAGCCCCATCACCCACATATTCAAGAAGTACATCTCCTCATCAAAGCATCACCATAACTAGCATCACTCAAAGTAGTGATGTGAGTATTCCCCCCACCCAATTGCAACCATAGATCCCTAGTTCCTGTCAAATATCTTAGGAATCTCTTAGCTGCCTCCCAATATCTTTTAGTGTGAGCATTTAGACTTCTACTCAACACTCCTACAGCTCCAGCTAAATCCGGCCGGGTACAATTCACAAAATAGATTACGCTTTCCACTACTTGCCTGTAAGGAATAGTATGCACGAACTTATGTTTATCAGGACCTAATTCATCGTCTAAGGTTATGACTTCTTCTTCCACACTCCCCTCACTTCCCTTCTTTAACTCCATTGGAGTTGTACAACTATTAGCCTTATCCATCTGAAACTTTTCCAACATGTTCCCTATTGCTTCTTTCTGAGTTAGTCTTATAATCTTTATTTCTCGGTCTATTTCTACTTGAATTCTTAAAACATACATTGCCTCCCCCATATCCTTCATCTGAATCTCCCCTTAAGATACGTTTTCAGTTTATTAATTTTGTCCATTGATTTACTTAGAACAAGCAAATCATCAACATAAATTGCAATAAAAATAACACCTTCCTTATATTCAAAAAAATAGATTGAGTGATCTGAGATGATCCGGATATATCATTGACCGGTAAGAAACTCATCAAGCTTCTTATTTGACTGCCGCGACGCTTGTTTCAAACCATAGAGAGATTTATTCTATCGGCATACCTTACTCTCCTCTCCTCGCTCCACAAATCCTTCGGGTTGTCGCATGAAGATCTCCTCTTCTAATTCTCCATGCAAAAAGGCTGTCATGATGTCCATCTCGTGCACCTTCATGTCTTCCGTTGTTGCCAGATTGAGAAGTATGCGGACGGAGGGAAATCTGACCACCAGGGCAAAGGATTCCTTGTAGTCGATTCCCTCTTTTTATGTAAATCTTATTGCCACTAACCGGGGCTTCTAGCGCTCAATGGTGTTATCTTGGTTCAGTTTTAATTTGAAGACCCACTTACAACGAATTTGTTTTCGGTTAGGTGGACAATCCACCAGCTCCTAAGTATTGGTTGCCATAATTGAGGCCATCTCCTAATTGATGGTTGTTTTCCACCGGTTCCTTTCTTGACAATTCGTCGCCTCTCCATAAATCTGAGGTTCATCCGGATGAGATGGTTTTGTCACCTTGTTATTAACCTATTTTTCTTGCAGTCTTTTGCAGCTTCTCCTTCCTCCCTCAAAATCTGCTGCCAGAATGAATGGTTCCCGTGGGTTTTTTCGAACAATTTCGACTTCTCCCCTCTGCTTAGATTCCGCGTCAATTTCTGTTGTTTTATGACTACTGGTACAGGTGGAGCTGCAGCAGTAGATATGTTTTTCCAACAGAAGCTAACAAGAATCCTACCAAACAGCAGTTTTCTGAACACTACAGAATCAGACTCACAACTCTAATTACAACTAAAGTCAGCAGACAATTAGATCGCCATGCACAGTGTCAATTCCCAAAAATGCAGCATAAACGGTCTAGTAAACTATAAGATATGGAAGCTCGAAGTTTTCCAAAAATTGCCTCTAAGTTTCAATATTCTCAAAACTAGATAATTACATTTTTTCTAAGTCCTACACTTTATACACTGAGAGTTTGTTTGATCCAACTACCTATCAACAACTAACACCCGGCGCTATCGTAATGCACTACAAAATGACAAGGTATCGGAATTGTACGTCATTGTACTCACGATACTTTCAAAACCCTAATTTCCGCTAGCCGTAATTTGCTTGACGAAACACTAATTTTTAATGCGCTAAAGTACAAAACAATGTGTTTCAAATATTTTCATTTTCGACGCCGTACAACTAATGTTGGTTTCGCTTAGTCATCGTCAATCGCGAAGTCCACCCGTTTGTTGTCTTAAAGTACGGTCCACCTAGGCGCATATAGTTATGCTTGGTTAGCTGTGGTCCACGAATCTCGTCTTTTGACTCGATTCATTACCAAAGGTACTCGTTATTGCGTACAGTCAATTGTTCACAAATGTTAGCTTTTAATTCCGTCCTTCCGATCTTGTGATTTCACTCGTTCGATAGTCTACGCGTGTATGTTGTTGTCGGTGCTCATCCACAACATCTTTACAAGTCTTAGATACCGACGCGTGTCCCTGTAGACGTACAAATTTTTCCGCTACTATAACACTAATAAAGTTAAGTATTACAATCTGACTTAGACAAAGAATATTCTAAGTCCTAAAATCCTCCTTATACTCTTATCTGCTGAGATCAAAGCTTTCATTTCAACACTCCCCTAAAGCTTTTGTCTCAACTAGTCACGTAGTCTAACAGCATCTTTGCAAAACTCTAACTTTGGTGCAGGGAGAGCCTTGGTTAGCATATCTGCGACCATTTTTTCATCAGCCAAATAACACAATTTGATGACACTAGCAAGCACCTTTTTCCAGACAAAGTGTAACCTGATATCCATGTGCTTACTTTTAAAGTGATGGTTGGGATTGGAGGCAATGGCAATGGCAGCCTGGTAATCACACCAAATGACTTGAGGTCCAGTCTGTATGTACCGAAGTTCTTGTAGAAGTGCTTTCACCCATAGGAGCTCTTTAAGTGTCGAGCTTGCAGCAATATACTTTGACTTCATTGTTGACTGTGGCGTGACCTTCTGAAGCTTGCAGCTCCAGCAACAGGTTCCATTTCCAATCCGCAAGACAAAACCAGTTTTGACTTTCTACTACGCATGTCGCCATAGCTAGCATCGCTCCAAGTCTGCAGTTTCACTTTTCCACCTCCAAGAACAAGTTTGAGGTTCCGAGTCCCTGCCAGGTATCTCAAAACCCTCTTTGCAGCTTCCCAATCTGATTTCTTCAGATTTTGCAAGCTCCTACTTAGAACACCAACAAAAACTGCGATATCCGGCCTTGTTCAATTCATAAAATAGATGAGGCTGCCTACTAGGCCATAAACTCCTCCTCCCTTGACTCTAGACTCTCACTAACTAGAATACCAGAATCTGAGTCATCTCCCTCCAATTTGTGTCTAAACTCCATAAGAGTTAAACACCCTTTTACTTCATTCATTTCGAATTTTCCAAGCATATTTTCTATAGCCTCTTTTTGAGTCAAATTGATAACTTTTTTGTTCTTATCTCTCTCTGTTTGTATTCCTAAAATATACTTGGCCTCTTTGAGGTCTTTCATCTCAAATCTTGATTTTAAGGCTTCCTCAATGCGGTTTATTTCACTCATAGACTTGCTAATAAGTACGAGATCATCTTCATATACAGTAATATAAAGTACTCTATCCTCCCCTAGCAATATATACACAGAGAACTATTCCTTTTAAAACCTAGTCCAGTTATAAACTCATCTAGCATTAGGTTCCACATTCTAGGGGCATGTTTCAGCCCATACAAGGATTTTAACAGTTCCCACACTAATTTGACCTTTCTTTTTTCTTCATACATTTTGGGTTGTTGCATTTATATAGTTTTTTCTAACTCTCCATGGAAAAAGGTTCTTTTGACGTCCATCTGATGGACTTCCATATTCTCAATTGCGGCTAAACTTAAGAGAATTCTAACAATTGGAAATCTTACAACTGGAGAGAAAGTCTCCTCAAAATCAATTCCCTCTTTTTGATTGTAACCTTTCGCCACAAGTCTGGCCTTATACCTTTCAATTGAGCCATCCGGGTTTAATTTTACCTTGAACACCAGCTTACTCCCGATGGTTTTTCTGTTCGGAGGAAGCTCGACGAACTCCCACGTTTGAGCTTCCATAATGGATTTCATCTCGTCATTTCCTACCTCGATCCAGTGAGTTTTTTCCGGTGATGAGAAGGCCTCCCGAATGGTTAGAGGTTCCTCCGAGGCGGTAGAGAATGGAAAGTGCGATCCAGATTGCAGACGGCTACTAGATCACCTTCCCCCCGGAAATTTTGAGGCGGAGATCGACAGATGTCTGGCGTTCTTTGTTTGTCGTGGAGCCGGATGTGTGTTCTCCAAGAGTGGTGCCATTGGCTCCGAGGGAGCCATAAGAGGGACTTGAGGGTCCGCGGACACAGTCTCCATAGGTGGCTGCTGAGGAACTTGAAAGCAAATTGTCTTCTTTGTGTCAAAGATGACATAATCCTGCAATTTTTCTTCCGCCGGTTTATCTGTCATGGTGAAATTATCAGCCGATTCTCCTTCATCTTTTATAATGATATTCCTTGACACAACTACTTTTTTATTATCAAATACATACACTCTATACCCCTTAGAGTTATCATCATATCCCATTAGAATACTCGATAAGCCTTTCGGTTCCATTTTCGAAGTGTTTTGTGAAGTGTTAAGAATGAAGCACTTACTCCCAAAAACTTTAAAATGAGTGACATGAGGTTTCCTACCTGTCCATAGCTCAAATGGTGTAGTGCTAAATGATCTTGATGCAATCCTATTATTTTTATAAACTGCACAGTTAATGGCCTCAGCCAAGAATTTCAAATCTACATTTTTGTCTACATGCATGGATCTAGCACTCTGTGTAACTGTTCTATTTAAGCTTTCTGAAACACCATTCTGTTGAGTTCTATATGGAACCGTCAAATGCCAATTAATACGCTCATCCAAAAGAAAATTTTTAAATTCATTGGACTTATACTCCCCTCCGTTGTCCGATCTCAATTCCAGAATCGAAACTCCATGTAATTTCTCCGCCCAAGCTTTGTAGTGTTTCAAGTGTTCAAACACTTCACTCTTCTCCTTCATAAAATAAACTTTTGTAAATATGATTAGCTCCATCATCTCCAAGTAGCTCTCGAGCATACAATTCCAATAGTGATAGTTAGATCTATCGAATATGGGTAGGCATGGGTGTGGGCCCATAACCTGTTGTCCATAGCCTATTTCAGCCATGGACTACTCACGGAAGACACCAACACACTACCCCAAAAACAGTTGTGTTTCAGACAGCACAGATTACTCCACAATAAATAAAAGCAGTTCAAACTGCACCAGTATGCAGTATATACTAGACACTATAACCTCCCAAGATTACAGCCTCATCCACAAAGGAATCCAAAAGATATGAGTTCCAGGGTTTCCCAAAAACAACTGACAGCTTATAAAACTGACCAAGTAGACTTCATACAGATTTCTACAGAATCGACAAAACAGAACGAAACTAGGTAAACAAATAGTTTCTAGGTCATCAAACATAACCACAAAGTTTCATACAAAAACACCAATCAAGGTGATCACACCATCAGGTCAAAATTGCAGAAAAATAGTCTGCCATTACTTTGATAAAACTTAACTGTGATGATTCAAAATAAACTAAGTCCAATGTTTTATACTCATAGTAAACTACTGAGTAATCTACACTAATCAACTAACTACACGTTAACCAAGTACTGTACTCGAATAACTATATTGTACATCAACGGTACATCTACTGTACCGGAACTACGTCCAAACCCTAATCAGAACTTCTATCCTATTTAATATTGTAACACTAAAAAGTAATTCACTAGGTACAAATTTATGTTGCTTCAGATATTTACAAATAGGTACCGTACATACATTGTGCCACTTGCTTAGTCAGCATTTGTTAAACCCGTCCAAATGAATGTACTACCAGAAACTGAAATCTCCTGGTAGCAAGTCGGTCGGACAAAGCGACGCAACTTGCTTAGTCAACTGTGGTCCCACCATATTTTCTCAGCCGTCGATGTTCGCGGGATCGACCGATTACATTAGCGTCCGTGCATGAATCTTCCAAAATATACGGAGCGCCGTAAGATGTAATATATATCTTCGCGATAGACGACACGCGTCCCATAACATTGTCTTAATGTGGTCCCACTTCGAATCGTGTCCGTTGACTCGATTCGTATCCGCCGTTCATTCCTGTATCGTACAATTTTGTCATGTGTCATTGTTTTGGATTCAGTACTGAATTGTTCTCGTACGTATACATTTGATCCGCGCCGCGTGTCCCATGAAGTACATTACACTCTTTTGTACCTGAGTTATTGTCACACTATTAGAGGTCGGTACTGAAGTGTTAATACTAAAACTATTCTAAGTACCAATCCCTCTCTCATTGACCTATTTACTGAGAACTAAAGCTTTCAAATCACAACAACCTTAGGTGATGTGGTCCTTAGGGATCGAATAAAAACCATGTTTCTTCTCGCGCGACATTACATACAGGCGTGGTGACTTGGGACGCAACAACATCAAAGGAAAAATATTACGCTCAACGAGACCCACCGGACCAGTTTGTCATGCTTGTTGCAAAAAGTTTTCGTTCTTTAGACAAGTCTTTTATTGCTTTCTCCGCAATTGCATTGAGAAAAAATATAAGTTCAGGGATTTAGGGTGTCCTATATCGAGCAATTATGTTGCTTTTTACCATCAGTGTATCACTAACTCTTTAACGAGTGTAAACCGCGACCCATCTACAGCGAAGAACGGTGGTAGATTAGAAGTTGGGCCTCCTAAATCTTCCACCAAGTGATCCCATCCATATCCACCATCTTCGGGGCTGTGGACTTTAGGGTGTTAGAGTTATGGGGCGTCATTTACTGTAGGTTTTTGAAATTATGTGGTCTCTATTAACCCACAAAATGAGCAGGATATGTAAAGCCTCTAGGATAATATTTCACCCTTTCACTTTTCCAGTGAATAAGTGCCACACTGACCCACAAATATTCTAACCATCCTCACCCTTGAAGGACAAGAGTCCTTTGAGTCAAACGCAAAAAGAATCTATGAATTTGCTCCCCTGAGCAGTAAGTTATGGTAGGCCAAAGTTCGCATATAGATACAAAACGTCACCTGGAGCGAGGCGCCTCAAACACGGTAAGTCCCTTAACTCCTACTCACAACTACTTACTAATCTACCCTCGGCCAATTATAAGAGTGTATAGTACAAGAAGGTACAGTGGCTGATTGTACTTTTTGTACGGCCATTGTACAACATGGCCTTCTGGTTGACACTTGTCAACATGGGAGCCATCGTTCCTCCTCCCATCCTTTCCGACGTCCAATGATGTGGCGCCACGTGGCACAGCGTGCCGCTATGTTCGAAAGCCGCCAAAGATTCATTCGGGTTTGGCGGGGCCGACAACGTCTGTCCGATCATGTATTTTACACGGCTAGATTCGTGTCCGCGAGCGTCGTTTGACTATAGATGTCGTTTCGTCAATTTTGGTATGTTTTAATGAAAGTGACGTTTTGTGTAACACTTTAAATTCATAGAATACTTAATACGTGTATCGTTTTGTAACGCTGTAATGGTTAAAGCGTACGTTTATGCCGAGTTTGCAAACCTATGTTCAAAGCTAGTTTAGGGCAACACTGTCGGCAACCATGGTGACTCTCTCTCTCTCTCTCTCCCTTCGCTCTAGGTTATAAATTAAGAAGTGAATATTAAATACTTCTTTTCAACACTCCCCTTAATTTTTAGTTAACTTTTAATTTAAGTCCACAATTTTCTTTGCAAAATTTTAACTTAGGAGCTTTGAAATGGTGTTTTTGATAAGCTGCGATAGAGATTGTAGCTTGATTATCACAAAAACATTCTGAGTCCAATATTTCATGAACCCAAGTTCTTCGAGTAGAGATTTTACCCACATTAATTCTTTAGTGGCAGCACATAAAGCCATGTATTCAGCCTCCATAGTGGACTAAGCAACTACTTTTTGTTGTTTGCGAACAGCATGCTCCATCCAATTTGCAACACATATCCAGTTGTACATCGTCTCATAGGCACATCCCCATAACTGGCATCACTCCAAGTGGTGATGTCAGTGTGCTCCCCTCCCAAATGCAACAATAATTCCCTTGTTCCCACCAAATATCTCATCACTCTTTTGGCTGCTTCTCGGTCTCTTTTCCTATGTTCATTTAGACTTCTACTGAGAACGCCTACAGCTGCAGCTATGTCCGGACGTATACAATTCATAAGGTAAATTAAACTGCCTACAATTTGCCTATAAGGAATTTCTTCCATAAATCTCTTTTCTTCCTCATCCATCTTATCATTCAAAATCAATATCCCTCCCTCTTCACTCCCTTCCAATACTTTTTTTAGATCCATGGGAGTGGTACACCCATTTGCTTTCTCCATCCAAAACCTTTCTAGCATATTACCGGTAGCTTCTTTTTGAGTGAGTCTTATAATTCTATTCCCTCTTTCCCTCTCCATTTGAATCCCCAAAATGTATTTTGCTTCGCCGAGATCTTTCATGCCAAACCGACTTCTCAGATCCTGTTTGAGTTTGTTAATTTTATCTAAGGACTTTCTTAAGACTAACAAATCATCAACATAAATAGCAACAAATATCAATCCATTTTCATCTTCAAATATATATATGGAGTGATATGAACTTATTCTAATGTATTCCAAACCTGTCACAAATTTGTCCAATTTTATGTTCCATTGCCACAAGGCTTGCTTAAGGCCATAAAGTGATTTTATCAGTTTGTACGCCTTTCATTCTTCTCCACTTTCCACGAATCCTTATGGTTGCCTCATGTAGATTTCTTCTTCCAACTCTGCGTGGAAGTAAGCGGTCTAAATATCCATCTGGTGTATATCCATATCCTCTGTTGCTGCTAAACTTAAGAGGATTCTGACAGAAGGGAATCTAACTACGGGTGCAAAGGTTTCTTTATTGTCTATTCCTTCTTTTTGAGTATAACCTTTAGCAACCAACCTAGCCTTACATCTTTCAATGGTATTATCTAGGCTTAGGTTAAGCTTAAAAACCCACTTACATCCAATCGGTTTTCTGTCCGGTGGACAATCTACCAACTCCCATGTATTGGATTCCATGATAGAGGCCATTTCTTCATTGATGGCAGTGATCCACCGGCTACTTTGTGGGGTATTTATGGCCTCTACGTATGTCTGAGGTTCTTCTAGGTGAGACATTTTTGTGAGTTTGTTATTTACATGTCTTTCTTGAAGTCGTTTACTACTTTTTCCTCCTTCAAAATCTGACGCCGGTATGGAAGGCATCTTTGGGTTTCGTTTAGAAAGATTTTCATCTCCCCTGTCTTCCAATTCCGGTGTTTGATCAAGTTCCTCAGCGATTTCCACTTCGTATTTTGGTGTTACCTCGGATGTTGTCTTTTCGTCCTTCTCCTTTGGCACATTTGCAAATTTTTCCTTCTCCCCGTATCCTTCTCTTCATTTCCCAAGTCAAAGTCAGAATAGTGACCTGATTCAAATCTGATTTTGACTTCTTTGTTATATTTAAATGGATCAATAGACTTTACTTCATTCATCACCACTATGTGTTTTACCAAAATGATATCTATTTTTTTCAAGTCATACACTCGATATCGTTTTGTGCTCTCATCATATCCTACAAGATATCTTGGTTTCCCTCTTCCCTCTAACTTCTATTTAGTCTTATCCGAATCCAAACTGTAGACTTGACTTCCGAACACTCTCAAACTAGAAAAATCTGGTTTTTTTCCTGTCCACCTTTCATACGGAGTTTCCTCCTTATTTGCCGAAGTTAGCACTCTATTTTTGATGAAGTTAGCATAGTTCATAGACTCAGCCCAAAACTGCAATTCTATTCTTTTATGAGTTATCATACTTCTGGACATATCTTCTAAAGTTCTATTCACTCTTTCTGCTACTCCATTTTGTTCCGGATTATATGGAACAGTTTTCTCATAATGGATTCCTTCTTCTTTAAGAAATTCTTCAAATTCCTTTGAGGTGTATTCTTTCCCATTATCACTTCTTATTTCTTTTATTGAGGTTTCATGTAATTTTTCACTCTATACTTGTATTGTTTGAAACATCTTAGTACCTCTCACTTATGTCTAAGAAAATATACCTTAGTGTATCTAGACCAATCATTTATAATGGTTAACATCCATCTTTTCCACCCATGTGAAGCATACCTAGCTGGTCCCCAAACATCAGTGTGAACTAGATCTAATACTTTCTCTCTTCTAAATGTGGATGCCTTTCAAAGTGGAAGTCTATGAATCTTCCCTTGGGCACATCCACTAGAATCATCTGAGGTCTCATCATCTCCAAACTCAATTCCATCCACTATTCTTTTTTTCTTCATTTTCTTTAATCTATCTAGATTCACATGCCCCAACCTCTTGTGCCAAAGCAACATATCACTTCCACACAAGTAGAGAACACCCTTTTCATTGCAAAGTACAATTCTGAACATTCCTTGACTAC
Source organism: Zygnema cylindricum (assembly GCA_037447655.1). Taxonomy (NCBI): domain Eukaryota; kingdom Viridiplantae; phylum Streptophyta; class Zygnematophyceae; order Zygnematales; family Zygnemataceae; genus Zygnema; species Zygnema cylindricum. The sequence goes on from JBBHKE010003283.1 coordinate 34,088, forward strand.
CGTTTTCATCTATGAAATAAACCTCATTATCAAAGCTAGATGTAAAGATTCCTTTCTTAGTTCCGGTTTCGAACTCTTTTTCATCTAGAACAGCTGTAGAAACTAGATTCTTGCTAAGCTGTGAAATGTAAAGAACATTTGAGAGTGTTACAATTAAAGCTTTTCCATCAACTAGAACCTGTAAATCAACCGATCTAACAAGACTTGTGGTTTCTACTCTACCATCTCCATACTCCATCTCAACTGTTGGAATTTTTCTTAATTTAGTAAACCACCTCTTATCCTTGCACATATGCATTGAGGCCTCTGAGTCTATGATCCACCCATCCTCAGGTGGATCCCTCTTACCTCTGAAAACACACTTCTGTCTCCGTAGAATATCTGCATGCTTCTCAGTGGTTTTTGGTTTAAGAAGAAGCTCCCCATGCTCCTCTTCCAGTTCGGTTACGTCATCTTCTTCCTCGTCATGAACTAGAGTCAGAAATGCCTTTTTCTTTCCTCCATCTTTGGAGGAACCTTGTCCATCTTTCAGTCGTAGATCTGCAGGCTTGACACAATCTGCCATATAATGTCCCGGTTACTTGTAGAACTGACATAATCCACCTCGAGGAGCTCCTCTCCCCTGTCAATCAAATCTGCCACCTCCTTGTCTTTTTCCTCCAAAGTTTCGATAGGGATCCTTTCCCTTTTCCTCATCACGCTTCCGCCAATCAGATCCAGCAGCCAATGCTTGAACACTCAGACTTCCTCTCCTAAGTTCTATGGTACTCTATTTCACTAAAATCATCCCCACTGTATCATCCCAATTCCAATTGCTATCACCTAGATCTTGCAACTGATTAATGATATTCTCATACTCTTCAAGTAGTTTCATTATCAGTGTATTTACTCTTTGTCTCTCAGACCATGAGTTACCTGCGCTCTCTAGTTCTCCAAATAATGCTCATAAGTCATTGAAATAATCATTCATACTTCCTCCCTTGTAAGTATAACCTGAAATCTTATTTTCTGCCAGCTGTTGGTGTTGCAATGACCCATTCTTATATTTGTTTACTAGAGATACCCAAATCTGAGAGGAATATCTAACATGCATAAAGGAAATGGCAATACCCTTCACTACACTTTTGAGAATTAAGAGCTTAGCCACCTTATCCTTATAGTTCCAATTTTCATATTTTGACGGTTCGGTCTGACTCCTTGTCACCATTGCTGGTGGTGCTGCTGCCGGTATCGTCCTTGATAGTGGAGTCCCTCGAGAAGCAACTTCTCCTTTTTCTCCTTCCATGATTATTTCTTCCCCTTCCTCGTCACCGCTCGTGATGGTGGCTGATGTTTTAACAACTGTTGTGGCGGAGGTGCTAGAAAAAGGTGTTCCTCCAAACCCAGGTGGAGGTGGGCATCGAATTTGCCCAGACACTATGCCCCATAGGTGCTTTTCAAAAAGTTCTCCCTCCATCATTATTTCCCAATAAAGAAAGTCTTATCCATTAAATATCGGCACCCTAGAGGGTGGGCCCATAACCTGAAATTATGTGGTCTCCATTAACCTACAGAATGAGCAGCCTATGTAAAGCCTATAGGATAATATTTGACCCTTTCACTTTCCCACTGAAAAAGTGCCCCCCAGGCACACAAATATTCTAAACACCATCATCTCTATGAGGACAAGACTCCCTTGAGTCAAACGCAAAAAGAATCACTAAATTTGCCCCCTTGAGCATTAAGTTATGGCTGGCCAAAGATGGCCTATAAATATAAAAGGTCACCTAGAGAGAGGCGCCTCAAACACGCTAAGTCCCTTAACTCCTACTCACAACTACTTACTACTCTACCCTCGGCCAATCAAAAGAGTGTATAGTACAAGAAGACTACTTACTACTCTACCCTCGGCCAATCAAAAGAGTGTATAGTACAAGAAGATTGTACTTCTTGTACGACAATTGTTCAACATGGCCTTGTGGTTGACACTTGTCAATATGGGAGCCATCGTTCCTCCTCTCATCCTTTCCCGTGTCCAATGATGTGGCGCCACGTGGCACAGTGCGCCGCTATGTTCGAAAGCCGCCAAATATTCATTCAGGATTGGCGGGGGCGACAACGTCTGTGTGATCATGTATTTTACACGGCTAGATTCGTGTCCGCAAGCGTATTTTACACGGCTAGATTCGCGTCCGCGAGCGCCATTTGACTATAGATGTCGTTTCGTCAATTTTGGTATGTTTTAATGAAAGTGGCGTTTTGCGTAACACTTTAAATTCATAGAAAACTTAATACGTGTATTGTTTCGTTAACGCCGTAATGGTTAAAGCGTACGTTTATGCCGAGTTTGCAGACTTAGGTTCAAATATGGTTTGGGGCAACATTTTGGCAATCTGTCAATCTGTCTGCCGAGCAACATTTGGGCAATCTATCAATCTGTCTGCCTGTCAATCTGTCTGCCCGTCTGCCTGTTTTTTTCTTACTATGGCGGCAGCCATGGTGACTCTCTCTCGCTCTCTTCACTCTAGAGTCTAAATTAAAAAGTGAATATTAATGACTTTTTTTCAACAGTTTTCCCTTTGTGATTAGTCATTTTTGGTAGATTTACGTAGTTTTGACAATTATTCAAGTTACATTTGGATAGGTTTGATTTTTTTAGCCTCAGTTTCCTTTGGCTTTTGAAGTCTTCAAACACATTTTTTTTTTTTTAAATCCTTTTGTTCCTCGATGGTTTTTTTTATCGCACTTCTTTAAATAAAATTTATTTTAGAGTTATTACCGTTGATAAGCAATAACATTATTTTCTCCCAACTTTTTTTGGCCAAAAATCATAAATTAGTGTTATTAAATTTAAAATATGATTAATGCTAATATGAAAAGTTCATTTATCGTCAACCAATTTACATTATGTTCATATAGATTACCATCATGTAACTCAAGTGTGTTTTCGTACACAAGGTCCACATGACATCTTATTTTTTTTCAACGTTAAATGCGTTTTGCATGTAAATTAACTTTCAATACCAGTTAGCAGTAGTAACTTTACCTAATATATGATGTTTAAAATAGCTCAAAGTAACCCAAGATACTGTTATATTCTGTGCTATTTATAGGTCTTGTATGCTTTCCAAACCCCATAAGTACGTTTCTAGGCGGATGTTGTAGGTGCAATACGATTATAGTTGAAGTTGTATTGATGCCAACTCATCATAGACTCTTTAAAGTTGACACGCAAATCAACGTTAAGTGCCAAATTTTGTTATTTTTTTTATCACAAATACACAAATAAACGGTATTAACACTAAACTAGCGCCCACACTCAATTTTTTAACACTAATAATGTTGAGCAATGTACTAACGTGGTCTGTATCGAGATCCTCTTGCGAATAATTGATATCAAGGTTTTTTTTCATACTGAAAATTGCCATATCGGTCCGCTACATTGATAAAGCTAACATCGCCTCCATTCTCTCCCTCAGGTTAGGGTTTCAAGTTGAAGGGTCAAGGTTTGAGGTTTCAAGTTTTCCTCTAACTTACACATTGTTTAAAAGTAGGTGAAAGTAGGCCCATATAATATGCCTATTGTATGCAAAACACACAATATGACATTAAGACCCATATTGTATTCGGACCTATTCGGACCAATTAAAACATTCGAACCAAAAATTGGACCGGTTATAACATTCGGACCAAAAAAAAATATTTACACGGTCATATTCGGACGATCGGACGGTCTCTGCTCAGAGTAGCGATCTAAGAAGATCACATGAAAAGCCCATAACACAACTTACGATAAAGGCGTCGACTAAAGGCCTACCATAAAAACGCCTAGTTTTGAACTATGCATTGGAATGATTTCTCAATGTACATCGGATAAGTATTTGGCGATGAGATTCGGATCGCCACTTCGCAGCTCATCTGTATCGTCACATGATATTGGTAACTTACATACTACATCGGTCATACGAAATATATTGTCGAGGTCTACCACATCGTTTATTATTTAGATCAGAGGTCGCAAACGGTCAACCGAAACCGTGACCGACCGTTAACCGACCGCCCGAGCCGGATCCAGAACGGATTCGGTTGCCAAATTTTGGGGGCCGGGAGGTTGCGTTCGGTTGATTCACCAGAAAAAAAATGGTCGATTACTGTCCGTTAACTAAAAAACAAAAAAAAAGAAAATTTTGTACTGTCCATACAATCCAACATTTATGTACTTTGTACTCTTTGGTATCGTGGAAGTAAGTGACATCATGATTAGCGTCGCAAATCTGACACGGTAGTAACACTATTCATTTCGCAAATCTTAACGAACGCGACAAATTGTAATTATTGGCTTATTCATACGTCGTACATTAGTTAATTTTGTACTTTTTCTGTTACGGGCGGACACGGTTAGTCGCGAGAAATCGAGTTTCGGCTAACTATTGTTTTCGTAAACGCCGGTCGGTTAACGGTTAACAATTTTGGAGCGTGACATAACCCGGTCGGGCGTCGGTTACTCAGATTTTGAAAAAAAAAAAGCGGTCGGTTTCGGTTGTGCAAAATTTTGACTTTTGCGACCTCTGATTTAGATGCATCAGATATTGAATAATCGGGTGATGATGCAATGCGCTACGCATCGCTACACCGTGAATCGCTATTAGGGTTTATGTTTTTTTTGCCACTTAAAAGTTAAAACATCTTTTCTCCGTACACACATATCAGTTTGTACATCCGACGGTTGCGATCGAAAGGTAATATACTCAGCTTCTGATTGGCGGTCCCAAATTAAATATCGGACACGTGTGTACGGAACAAATGATGTTTTAAGTGGCGTAAATAACACCGATACACGGTGTACCTTGAAAAAGGAGAGTCATACAGTCTCTTGTCCCGTGGGCGTGGCCGCTTGTCATTGGTTTGCAACTAGAATTAGCAATATCCGTAGGAAGCGTACCTAACAGGCTACGTGTCTTTACAAAGACGTCAGTGAAGTCAGCAAACCGTCATCGCATGTCAAGTTGCCAGACAAAACCAGCCCGCGGTCACACCTACAAATAAGATTGAACGGCCAAGATCAGCGGCAGATGACGCTACAAGAAATCCGTTCACTCATCGACGGTCTTCTGACAGCTGAATCTCGTAACGACTGGTACACCTTGAATCGTTATTAGCGTATAGAAATTATTAGTGTCAAGAAAGAATTAGCATCATTCATTCTAATTTAGTGCCAGGAGACGTGGCAGATTATAGTCCACGTTCTTAAATAGTCTAATTTATTATATTTAAGGTATCAATGTCGAAATTTTGGGGTGCCGATATAGCGTACATAAGGCTAATAACGATTCACGGTGTAGTCAGTGGACTACGTAACATCCACGAGTCCAGCTGGCAGGCTGTCAACGGTCTCTTTCTTGGTGACCAGAGGTACAAATTAGGTCATGGAAGTTGTACTTGGCGGACCCACCGTCCTTGTGCGCTGGCTTAAAAAGGCCGCGTGTCAAAACGTGCTTGGCTGACAGCTGCTGCAGTAAAACAATACCACGCGGACCAATCAGATTACGATGCGCGGAAAAAGCAAGTGTACTAGAATGTGTACCAGAAAGTACACCGTGCATCGCTTTTAGTGTTAACAAATTGTTTTCCGCTTAAACTCCGTACACATTTGTTCAATTTTCAGTTAGCGACCGCCAATCGGAAGCTGAGAATCTTAGCTTTCAATCGCGACCGTCATATCTACAATTCGACAGTTGTGTACGGAGAAAAGACGACGAAAAAAATATTAACGCTAATTACGATTCGCGGTGTACTGTACCGCCGCGTACAAACACCGCGCGCACTGCAGGTGTATTCTCGTGGGAACAATTTTCTACGTGCCTGTGTCCTGTGCGCACTTATATTGCTTCGTGCACACCCGTTCACCCATAGATTCTAATAGCCTATACAACGTGTAGTAGCCATGTGCATCTATCCAAGAATAAAATTAAAAAAACTATTTGGTAAGTGCGGGAAGGACCCAAAACTATATGATCAGTAAATAAAGGGATGATGTCATTCTCGCGAGCTTCCTCCTCTTCTAAAGCTCACATTTGAGTGGATAAGTTAAAAACATCCCTACGACGGGACCAGGCTACTTTGAGTTCTATAAGCAACCCACCTTCCTTTCCATGGTGTGCACCAGTTCCAAAAGGTTGTCCTCATGGGAGAATCCCGTTTACCCGTTAAAATAGAGGAGTGACTCCTCAAATTGCCCTCTTACACAATAAAGATTTTTATACACATTTAATTAGGTTGTTAAAATTCGTACTTTTCTAAAGTTTATTAAATACAGCGTACAAGAACACCGCTTTTGAAGTTTTAAAAGTCAAAATAATTAATACTAAAAGGAGACTTTTGTGCTGAAAAGTTCAACTGTCAAAAACGTAACCTTTTAATTTTTTGGTGTTAAGCTCTGGAATCTGAACCCCGTATGATCGTCACGGGTGTTAAAAATAATGAAATGTAAAAATTTAAGACCAACAGTCCCTTTGACATAGTTTCACATATATAAACATTTTGGCTTTCGACTCTCAGTTGAAACCAGATTCCTTACCGAAAAAAAGAACAGCAAAAAAAAAAAAAAAAACTTTTTCAAGCAAAACATTACTTATGTTGCAAAAATTAGATAATTTTTTTATTGTAAGGACAACATCATTCCCCACTCAACAGCAAAAAAGAAAAGAAAAAAAAAGGGAATAGCATATATTTGTCACAAATAATTATAACCGGAAATGTCTCCATTTACAATTTCTTCGCAAATATGCTCCTCATAAAAATCCAGGCTTCAAGTAGGCTTCTTACTGGTCTGTTTCCTTTGTCTTTCCCTCTCTCTCTATCTCTCTCCTCCCACTCCTCCATCCCTCAAACCTCTTTGTGGCTCACGTTCTCTCTTTCCCTCTCTCTATCCCTCCATTAGCCCAAATGTACATGAGAACACTCTAAGTTTAGAAGATTCCTACGTCTCATATTCGAAAAAAAAAAAAAAAATCAAATCGCAATTCCATAATGGATTCATTTTTTTACTTTCCCAAAATGTTTTCATCAAATTTTACTCATCTCCTCTCTCCTCCCACTCTCCACTCTCCTCCCTCTCCCTCTCTCCCTCTCTCTCCACTCACCTTTAGAAATCAAAAGACTACTCATCAGGATGTTCCTAAATCAAATAGAAGGGAAAAAAGAAACTGAGGGAGACAAAAAAAAGAAGGGAAAAAATAAAAAAGCGTGGGGGGATAGTATTCTGATTTTCTTCACGTGGATGAAAAGTTTCACATTGGAACCTTTATCACATTTGTGACCTCTTCTGGCAAACCCTAGAAAGTTTTGTTGTCAATGTAACAATTGCCAGAATTTAATTCTCCGGCCCATACGAGCTCAGGAGAACCTTATTACTCTAAAAGAAAAATGAAATCCTTCCTACGATAAAACTCGAAACCTAATTTCTATCTCCTCTCCTCTCTCTCCTTCTT
>JBBHKE010003283.1:46850-76822 GCA_037447655.1 Zygnema cylindricum
GGGATGAGAGAGGGAGGGAGGTTTAAACCCTAGCGGTTACCCCCACCTCCCTTCGAGGACTGTTCTTCTAGGGATCTTCTTGTCAGGAGCTTCCCTCCACCCCCATTGGCGATCCCAAATTTGGAGGGAGGGAGAGAGTAGGGCTTGAACATTCTCTCTCCGAAAGCCATCTTTAGGGAGTAGAGAGAGAGAGAGAGAGAGAGAGATAGAGAGAGGGAGAGAGAGAGAGAGAGAGAGAGAGAGAGAGAAAAAGATTGTAGGGGAGAGGGGAAGAGGGAGAGGGAGGGGAGAAGAATTTAAATAGATATTTTTTAGAGAGAGGGAAATGAGGAGGGAGGAGGGAGGAGTTCGTTTGGATCTTTTTCTGACTTGCTTTGGGAGGAAGGGAGAGAGAAGGAGAGAAAAAGAGACAAGAAAGAAAGAAAGAAAACGTTACAAGAAAATGTGGTGCATAATTTTATAAAAATAATATATTTATCTTTTTCGTACCCGGTGTGAAAAAGAAAATAAAATAGATCCTAAAAAAATTATAGCACTTTCTCTCTCTCTTTCTTTTTTTCTTGATTTCCTTCACTTTTTTGGGACTAATGAGTTAAAAATAAGAAATCAAAATGATACTTTGCTAGTCCCTCTCTCTCCCTCTCTCTCTCACTCTCTCTACCTCTGTTCTACTCTTTCCATCTATCTTTATCTCTCACTTTCAGTCTCTCTCTCTCCGAGTCTCTCCCTTTCCTTCCTCTCTTTCATTATCTCTCTCGCGCTCCCATTTTCTCTTTTTCACTATCTCCCTCTCTCTCTCTCTCCCCCCTCTCCCTCTCGCTATCTCCCTCTCTCTCTCCCTCCTTCTCACTCTCACTCTCTCTCTCTCTCTCGCTCTGATTCGTCCTCTCTATCTCGCGCACTCTCTCTCTCTCTCCCTCCCTTTATCTCCCGCTCTCTCTCTCTCTGTATCTCTCTCTCTCTCTTTCTCTCTCCCTCTCGTGAGATAAGGATCGCCAAAAAATATCAACTATAGTGGAGTCAGTGGTTTCCCTCCAGTCCATCCGTACAATGTACTTTTAAACTTTCAAATTGTAGAAAAGTACAATAACAGTGTGAACAGTTTGAAGTACCGAAAACAGATAGCGGATCGAACGGTTCAGATGACTTCCGTAAATTATGGAACCGCTCGAAAAAAAAATATGTTTTTATTCGATTTCCATCAAAAGTGTGAACGCCTCGAAAGAAAGTACGGAACAAAAGAGACGTTAAAGGGAGAAACCGTACATTTTTGTTTGTTTTTTTTTTTTTGCCCCTTTTTTTTTGTCCCGATGCGTTTTGATCCACCGACACACTGTGAATTGTCCCTCTCTTTCAGCTCCGGCTCAATTTTAACCGCTAGGCTAACACACGTGTCAGTAGCGAACAGGAGGGACGGATCAAAGAACAGCGAGTATTAATGTCTCCTAAAGCGTGTAAACTTTCCGCCGCTTTCGGCGAAGCAAGTGTTTCAGGACAGGTCTTCTCGAGTGTCAGAATCCGTACGTGCGACTATTATGCCGCAAACTCAAACTTGAAATCTAGGCCGTTCGTTCGATTCACGACAACTCTGCGACAATTCTGCGACGGAGGCCTGACCGACAAGAGCGAGCTGACAGAATCTCCTATGTCAGGTCAATTCATGATTCCCACGGGGGAAAAAATATAGCACCAACCATAGTTAAAAAGTAGGCGTTTTTATGGTAGGCGTTTGGTAGGCGCACAAAACTTGGCACAAAACTCGCGCAGATGAAACATACTGTATGTGTGTGCATTGTGCACACCCTTGTACGAACGTACGAATATGACGTATCATCATAGTACAGCGCACGCCGCCGGACAATTTTTTTTAGCGAACTGACACGGCGTAGGATGACATTCCGCGGGAAAAAAATCCCGGAAAAAATAAAATAACGCGGACGTAAGTCCTATCGTAAGTTGTGTTATGGGCTTTCCATGTGCTCTTATAAGATCACTACTTTGATCAGCGACCGTCCGATCGTCCGAATCTGACGGTCTAAATTAAAAACACCTCAAAACTCACGGAAAAATATATTTTTGTCCGAATGTTTTTCAAAATTTAGACATGACGTTTAATTCTCTATCGATCGATGTGCAACTCAACCCTGTTCCTATTTTATTTCATTTTGTGGCCAATACAATATGGGTCTTAACTCTTAAGTCTTAACTAGTTAAGTACTGTACTGTAGTTAACTCTTAAGGGCGTCAGATGGACGATTCCGGAAGTGAAGGAGTGTATGTATGGGCGTACGGTCACCTACTTTTGAACTATGCCACCAACCAATATTCCAGTCGTAGGCTCAGTTGCAGGTACATTTATGACAACACGCCAAAACGTCAGAAACAGTTAAACAGTACAGTAAGACTGTCAATTCTGACGATTTTGTTTGAAGCAATATTTCGTATCGGATCGCCTTTGAACCGATGCGCAAAAGTAAATGTATCCAGTTATCCACCGACACTGACCGCCGATGCGATGCGGCTGACGAGGCAGATGATGTCACAGAATACAAAACGCTGATTAATACTACAGTACAGTATAGTACAGTACAGTAATGTACTTTTCAGAGCAGTTGTCAACCAATCCAGTTGGTAACTACACCGCGAATCGTAATTAGAGTAAATTACTCTAATTCGGTCGCTCGAAATTTCGACTCTATCACATCAAATAGAGTAATCGATTCTAATTTTTTCATTATTCTAATTTAGGTGAGGTTTAATTAGCGTAAAAAAATCTAATATGTTATGTGAACGAGATCAATCTTTTGCTATTTCCATTTAATGCCATTTTCTGGGTCTATTTTCCATTTATTTACATACATTGCAAGAACTGTTAGACATCTTTTTCTTTTGGCAACATCGATAATGTTCGACCTGGAGTTTGGTAACTTTCGCACAAGACAAAGTCGTAGCACGAGACCATAAACCCTAGACTGCAGAGCAACATTGTCCATTTGAGTGAAAATATCAAAATAATATACAACTCTCTCTCGAAGTTGAAATCTCCAAAAACCGATTCACAAAATGACAAGTGTCTTCCTAGACGTACATAAGCGCTACATATGTCACACGAATGGGAGTAACAGAAACGAACACTAAAATATTATTTTGGAAATAGTCATACACATTTTTTACGAAGATCTGATTCTAGGCTCCACATAATATCATAAATATGTGTTGTTCATGCATATAACTTTTTTGTAAAACGGATCCATGAAAAACGGAGCATTGTGATAGGCTGCAAGGATCAGCGCATGCAAGGTGTCCTCTGTACTCAAAACACGGAATAACTTCAAGGATAACTTGAATGTAAATCCGTTACACAATACTGTTAACGGTCTCCATGGTCAACTCGAAGCTGGTTCAATGTTTATTATTTTACATTCTCATATTGAAGTTTTGGCAGTTTGCATTTAAGATATTTGAACTTTGCATCAGTTTGTTTATAAAAAGTACAGTTTGGAAGTTTTATAATGGCAGAAAGCATAATGTCCTAGTACTGCAAATTGGCTTGTAATTTTTTCAACTGTTGAACATTGGTCATGAAACAATATTGAAAAGTTCAACTCAATTTGTTTGAAGTGAGGGATGGCCGTTACGGTTCGTTGTAAATACTTCTGTTCGTCAATAAGCCTGATGCTTTTTTTTGGATAAAAAGGTGTAAAATACACCATAAAAGTATCACATATAGCAATACACTGACCATTGTGGAAAATGCAAGAACAGATCGATAAATTGACAACAAATTGAACAATGAAATCTCACGAAAACAAAAAGGATGAATAATAAAAATACATGAACATAATTCCAAATAACTACTCTATCCATTCCTATATCTCGCATACTTCACATATTGACATAGCTAGATACAGGAAACCTTCTTTGCGGTTCTATTTTACATCTACAAATTTGAGCCGCCGTTATTCAATGAATCGTATAGACTAAAAACTGTTCAAATCAGAATCTTCACAATACCGAGAGCCAAAATGAGTAGAGTTACAAAATGAGTTTTCCAAGCTGCCTCCAAAGAAATCGATGTTCCGGACGTCACGAGCTTACTAAGAAAAGGATCGAGAAGCCACATTGAAAAAGTAGAATTGGAGGTACAATTCGCAGATTCTCCAAAAGTTTGAGCAGTGGTACAACGAATGATGCTTTTGAGAAGCCCAGGAGCCTGAATAAAAATATTAAACAGATAGCAAAACAGATAGCATAAGGAACATTGTTAATGCAAACTTTTCTTCATAAGTGTGTCTTGAGATCCATTTTGACAAAGTTAAAATCACAACCCTTCTTTGCACAAGAATGAAAGACTCTTGTTTTTAGTTTCCACGATGAATGGGCAAATGGATGTACAAAAAAATGATGTTCTTTTTAAAATTCGTCAACATACTTATGGATCAAAGACGCAAAATCTGCATCTACAAGAAATGGGAATATGGAGTACAGTTCAAATGTTCGAAAACAATTGGAAACCCTAAGTGCTGTAACCGCATATTTTACGATATAATACGCGTATATTACGGGGTAAACCACATATAGCGCTTCCAATTGTCCTCCGCATATTTGAACTGTGAAATGGAGGAACAGATGTACAACTTCATTTTCCCAATCATGAAAGGAAAAACATATTCAGCTTACAAACACATCGACTGCATCTTTCTGTCAAAGAACAATCGAAGAAATGGTAACTGTCACAAATAGTCAGGGAGAACTTCATTTCAAAAAACAACAAAACCCGGACCAATTTGTCCACGCTTCCAGTAACAAGAAAGTAAAAACACAACCTCTTTGTAGCCAAAAATTCAGACGTAAACACTACAATAACAGCCATTAATATTTTTGCTCCCATTGCCCAGGAAATCAATTCCATATAAATTCATGGTACTCGTGTGTCCTTTTCAAACCACAGAATTACTGCAGATATGTGAAAAAAAAAATTAAAAAAACCCGCTTTATCACAATCTAAACAAACATAAGTGAGGAAAAAACAGAAGAAAAAGAAAAAACATGGACCTTTCAGTTGTTGCGAATAGGTATCCTTGCAAAATTGCATATTTAGCGTGAGATTGCCGGAAAATCCCCTTACCTCCATACCAACATAAATTGCAGGGCGATTGCTGCAAAACCCTTCTTCATTTACGTGTGAAATGGCGGACGTGATAGCATTTATGCATTGGGCGCATCCCTGTTAGAACCATAAATGAGGCCAGAACATAAATATTCTCAATAGTTTGTATTGGATGTTGTTACCTTCATTAGATGTTGAATCCTTTGGACAGACTCAAAGTGCTTGTTGGCTTAACAATGAATTGACAGTGACCGCCATTGAATGGGAAATTCTATCTTGAACAATGGTCGTCAAACATCAAACATCGAACATCAAAGACACAAATGCCAAAAGTTTGACATCAAATATCTGGACACCAAACATATAACATCAAACGTTAAACATTGAACATAAATCATTGAAGATGGAAACTGAACATGAAACAACAAACATCACCAATCATCAAACAAACATTGAACATTGGACACCAAATACATTAAAACGCCAAGGATTGCATTTACCATTCCACAAAAAACAATGGAGAATGATTTGCGCATCAAATATGGATTTTAAGCATGAAACCCTGTCCTACCTTTCTACATTTGCCTCCCTCCCATTTCCTCACTATACCAGGGATGCTCCATCACATTCCCATCTCATCACAACAAGCATTCCGTACAATGAAACATTCAATTAGATGTACATTGAACCCATTTCATCCTGGAAGTTCACACCTTGCCCATTCTTTCATCTTCCACAAGGATGACGTCATTCGTGATAAAACCTTCTTACACCATAAAAATCCGAAAAAATCCCGAAAAATCCTCAAAAATCCGAAAAAATCTCAGAAAAACCCTTGGCACACCTGATCGCTGTTTACCGCAGTGGAAGGGCATTCTGATTTGATGGAATAGAGATCTTCTTCGGAAACCTTGGCATGAAGTTCAATGGCACTTTCCAAACACTAATTTTGGTGTATCCCACCCATGCATTCCAATTTCCATCCCAAACACAATATATGGTTAAATGTATGGTTTTTTTTTAAGTCAAACCATCTATAAGTCATTCCATATACTTTAGTCGAACGATCTGTGGACCAAATGAAGCTGAAATTGTCGAAAATAACAAAAAAGAACCGAAAAGTAAAAATAAAATTTTTTTAGGAACTCAAAATAGTAAACGATTTGTTGTTTTTTCCTTTTTTTTTTTGGGAGAAATAATGTACCTGAGATGTGAAGTTGACAGCTGATAGCGAGCATACATCTGTGAGAAAATATCCGATATTCGCAGAAAACAACTTATCCTGTCAAGTAGGAGCAAATGGTTTTCCACCAATCCGGAAAAACATGATTTTGTCAGTTACAATCGTCCGTACATCCTTAAACAAATGAAACGTGAAACCGATCGTACCAAATTGCAGCACCACAACTTTTTTAACATTTATAAAGACAGGATCGACTTGATAATAAATGAGAACTACACAGTGTTTCGCTATTAGTGTTCATATTTTTTCCGCCACTCAAAACATCTTTTCTCCGTACACACTTGTCCGGTTTTCAATTTGAGAACGCCAATTGGAAGCTGAGAATCTTGCCATTCAATCGCAACCGTAAGATCAAAAATCCGACAATTGTGTACAAAGGAAAGATGTTTTAAATGGCTAAAAAAACATTAACACTAATAGCGATACACGGTGTACGCTTCGCCAAAGCTTGGCGAAAGTTGAAACTGATTCCTTTGAACTTTCAAATATCCAAATGCAATTTGTTCAAAATCAGCGTTCAAATGTGCGAAAACGATTGGAAAAGGATGCATGTTGGTACCATACTCCGCACTAAACGCACACGAAAACGCGTATTGTGTGCGAAAACAATTGGAAAGGCTATATACGATATACGAATGACTGCGGACACGAAAGGGTATAATACGGACACGAAAGGATTTGATATGAACATAAAAGGATTTAATACAGACACGAATCCAGGTAGGCATATCTCAGTCGATACAATAGTTGTTCAAATTGCACGATTTTTTCATTTTTTCCGATTTTTATGTATTACTCGTGACTTTTGGAAAAATGGCAAAAAACGCGATGTACTTTTTGTCCGGTAAACTGAACGGACAATTTACGGAAACTGTACAGTATTTTACGGTAACTGTCCAATTTTTTACGGAAAATGTACGGAATTCGACAAAAAGATACGTTGCATGCATTAGTACTTACTGTCCGGTAAACTGAACAGAAATTTTACGGGAAATGTACAGAATTGTACTGGAAATGTAGGGACTATTACGAAAAGAGACGAAAAATGTAAGGAAAATGTACAAACTGCGGTACTTGTAAAATTCAACTTTTTTTAACATGTAGGGAATAGTACGGAATCACAATCATTAACGATTTTTTCAAATTGACCTCTCTGATTTCTGCGTATTATTCGCGCGTTTGAATTGTGCGTAAAATATGATTTGAACAACTATGGTCGATACGCAAAAAGTACAGCACTGTACTGTATTTTCGCCTTCTATTCGTTTCTATTTTCATCTTACGTAATTCCGTACCCGACCGTAAAGTACAAGAGGCATAAGCTTCAAAACCGAACATTGAAAACTGTCGGCGTTCACAGAGTTCACGGTACGGATCAAAAAAGACAAAACTTCAAAATTCTTTCAACTTTTTGTTAGTGTGGACGGAGGTACGGATTTAACTCTTAGATTGACGAACCGTGACGTTTCACTCGCCCATTGTGTTTCATCGAAATCTAACGGCTCTGGCATCCTTCACGTGTTCGCGATATTTTTGTGACTTAGGGTATGGTTACATCAGGAGGTCTCTGTAATAGTACGGACAGCAAAAAATTTGTATTACAGAGGCCTCGGTTACATCGCGTATCGCCTGTAAACAAGTTTTTACAAACGTGTTCTGATTAAGTTGGCGATCAAATCTTTAAAATCGCAAAGATTGGGAAACCGACCATTTTCGTATGGAAATCCGTACTTGCGTATTACGAATGTGTACTTCACAAGTGTACCGCGTCAATGTACCTCAGAGATCTCCTTCACTTTGCTGACTTTCAGGAAAAAACCGCATTTCTTTTCGGCAAAGATTTTACGATCAGCTTGCCCGAAGGCACGTGACTTTGGGGGCGTGTGAAAATATTCATTTTTCATCGACGTCCAGGTGTAGCGAATTGACTGGTTACCCACCAATACAGAGGCGGATGGTGCGAAGCATTGGTGAACCCACCTCCGCGAGGTGGGTTCACCAATACAGAGGCGGATGGAGCGATTGCTTCGCAGATGAAGACCAAAATGTAATCGGACGGTCGACGTATTCTGGATACTTGGAGAATCGTAATCTTATTTTCTGTAATGTTGTTTTCAAGAAACTCACGAAAATATAGTACGGCATGATACGGGCAAGTAAAAAATTATGAATTAAACCTCACTTTTCGTCTGATGTAACCATAACCTTAGAAATATCCAGAGTGCTGTTAAAATAGAATCTTGACGTTTTGTACTTTTCTTCCTTTTGTGTTTCGTACCGTTAAAGGCAGCGTAGGAACACCGACAACTTTCAATGTTCGGATTTGAATTTTATGCCTCTTGTACTTTGGAGTTACGGTATCGTAAGAAAGTACGTTTGTACTTTGTAGAGTGCATAACCCGGAAAATAAACGAATTTCAGGAGACAATAGCTCCCGCCATCTTATTACTCTACGCGTATTATATACGAAAAGGCACACATTTCGTGCATAATTTGCTTTCAGTACGGGGTAACAACATACAGCGTTTCCAATTGTTTTCGCACATTTCAGGTTTTGAATTATGGTTTCAATATTGCTATGTGACTCGGGTTAGGGTTACTAACTTGAACAAAGTAAGGCAGTCTTGTGCGTTGGAACTAAGGACTCCCACACTTCCTTTTACATTACCATACGAAACCTGCAATACAGACAAAATAGGAAAAGCTCAAAACAAGGTTACAGGCCTCAAATTATCCTCACTCCATCTTCAAGCTGGAAATTGATCCCGCACTAAGAAAACCGATTCTTGAAAAAGAAAAAACGCGAAACCTAAAAAAAAATCTTGCTATTCTGCATTTACACATACTGCAAGCCATAAAATAATTAACAACTGCTATGCATGTCACAATTAAAAGCACCACGAGAATTTGTCGTGTATCGCAAAGAAAACATATATACAATGCTGCAAAAACGTCGATCTCCAAAAAACCTATCGTGTACGAACGATTAAAATAAATTAATATTTCATATGCATTTGATTACAATATATCGTGTACGTTCGATTAAAATAAATCGTGTGCATTTTATCAAAATATATATCGTGTGCATTCGGTGCAGCAATTCACCAAGATCTTTCTACAATAAAACTTTCATTCCCTGAACGAGCAAAATTAGGTCACGATCTGACCTGTGCATCGGTCACAAAAAGATTCAATGCTGAGCAGCAAAAGGACAGCTGGCAGCCCTGAGAACAAAAGTTCAAAGTTTCATTCCATAAAGAAGGAGAAAAGATCAAGGGGCAGGTTCCTGTCAAGTTATAATGGAGGACGCAGAAACCTAGTGAGTTACAGAGGATAGAAAAAAGAACCCTACAGGTTTGAAGTAAAAAAATTACATTGCTCCTCTCTAAGGAAAGAAACAGGCGGGAGGAAGACGAGAGCTATTTGTATTTTTGCCTCTTTTTTTTGTTTTCAGGTGCTTAGATTGTTTTGTTCCAGTCTTTCAGATTACTTCTCATTCTTGCATCTTTGTTCTAATTTGTCTCAATCGGAGGCCAAAATAGAGAACCTTTCACATTCACATAAAAGAAAGTGTATTTTTAAATTCAATAGATGTCATTGGTGTACATTTGATAAGGTTTAGCTACCAATGCAAGCCCACACTAATTCAAACCTGGTCCTCCAGATCAAGTACAGCGCACATCGCTTTGAATTATTCTTCATGAAATTACCTTGAAAAAATTTAAGACGTGTTTTTAAGACACACACACACACACATAGGATAATTACATTGAAAAAAATTGCCCTAATGTTGAGGGTGTACGGTACACTTTTAGCGCAATACTAAACTGTAAACCGTACATCAATTTACCCAAAAAACTGTTAACTTCCACAGTGTAATTACCGTAACAGACACGATTACTGAAATTGGCCAAACTGCTGTTTTTAATGCTACCTTTCAATTTTCTTTAAACGCCAAAAAGAAAAATATTTAAATTAGTACAATTCTCTGCCTTGTTGTAGTCCTACTCACCGAAGGGGCCAAAGGGAGGGAAAGGGGGAGGCGACGTAGGCTTGGCAGGAGGATGGGGGGGCGGGAGAGAGAGGACAGGTGGCAGTGCTATGGGAGGGACCAAAGGGCTCAGATTTGGGGATAACGGAGGGACTAACGGAGGCAACATCGAAACGCTAGGAGGAGGCAATGGAAAAGCTAAAGGATTGGGAGAAGGAGGAGGGGACATGACTGGCGAGGGGAGTGACAAAGGGGGAGGTAGTGAAGGAGGAGGAATTGCAAGAGGGAAAATGTGGAGGAGAGACATTTAAAGCAGGGGGGGGAGAGGGATCTAGAGAAGAAGAGGGAGGATTTGGAGGGTTTTGAAAGGGAGAAGGGATGTTATTTTCGGGTTGTGAGAGAGATGGAGAGATAGAAAAGCAGCCATGGCTGAGAAAACGACAAGGAACTGAATTTTCCATTCGGAGAATGACATAAGTCGAGAATGGAAACCAGAATTGACAATTGGCAAAAGGAAATTTGATGTTAAGCTGACAAGAAAACGAAGATAATTATTTTCTCTAATTAGTTTTCTTTTTCGTTACTCGCTTTTAATCCTTTATTTACGATTCTTATTTGAAATTCTTGTTTAAACTTCTTATTTGAGCTGTAATACTAAAGAAAAAATCGGGTAACAATAATTATCCACATATAATATAATTATAGGAACAATAATAATTAATCGGGTAACAAATAATAAACCTCTAATTAACCCTAAAATCAATAACCGCCTCTCAATTTTTGAATTGCGCCTTTGCAACCTAAAAGGCTGACGTTTCCAATATTCAAAACCCTAGCTTTCATGTGCGAAAAGGTATGGAACCATACGATTAAACATGATCATCCCAGACTATAAACGTTTAAACAGTTAAAAAACCTTACAAAACGGTATTTGATCATCTGCGGTGCTAACATACCTTTTCGCACATGAAAGTTGACGGCCACGTGGCGTCATTTCTGAGTCCATAGCGCTTGGAGGAGCTGGCCAAGAAGTACATCTGCAAGTCAACCAAGAGGGAGAGAGAGGGGAGGGAGGATGAGGCAATATTGTAAAAGTGCGAGAATTTCGTTCGGAAGTCGCACGAATCCAGCACACCGTGCAGACATTTTCAGTTTTCCGTATGGAAAGTCAAGTTGCGAGATCGATATTACGATATGATAAACGGCGATCGCATCGTCAAATATGTCAAAATGGAGCACGATGCGTAATCTACACGGTGTATCGCTATGAGTGTTAATAAATTTTCCGCCACTTAAAAACATCTTTTATTCGTACACAATTGTCCGGTTTTCAATTTGAGACCGCCAATTGGAAGCTGAGAATCATATATTTCAATCTCAACCGTCAGATCAACAATCCGACAATTATGTAAAGAGAAAAGATGTTTTAAGTGGCGGAAAATTTATTAGCACTAATAGCGATACACGGTGTACCCTATTCCGATATCTGCTGGTCGCGATCGACACAGCGATCGCGATTATCCCAATTATCGGAAAAGAGACGTTTTGAACTTTTTAATTATCAAGGTAGACCTAATTTGACTCAATAACGATGTTCGGCAGAGGTCGCAATCGGGTACGCGAATCCGTACCCGAACCGGTATCCACCCGGCCGCGTCGGATCCGAAACGGATTCGGGTGCCAAATTTTGGGGGCCGGCCGGATTCGGCCGGGTGAATAAAAAAAGGAAAAAAATAAATTAGGGTGCGGCCGGGTAAGCAAAAAACGAAAAAAAAATGAAGGTTTCGTAGGTACGTTCCACTACAGTACAGTACAGTACATTATTGTCCATACTATACAACATTATTGTACTTTGTACTCTTGATATCGTGGAAGGTATGTGGGAGATGTACCACTAATTTTGTACTTATTCAGATACGGGCGGGTACGAATAGTCGCGAGAAATTGAGTTTTGCTTAACCTTTTTTTTGTAAACGCGTATCGGGTGCTGGGTAATAATTTAGGAGCGTGACATAACGTAGGCGGATTTCGGGTGTTCGGATTTTAAAAACGAAAATGTCGGACTCGGGTATTGGAAATTTTGACTTTTGTGACCTCTGATGTTCGGTACAGGATGTTATTTTGGCCTTAGGCAGAGTATTTTCTATATCAAGGGTGATATTCAATATAACGGTCACTGAAAACGAAAAACAAAATGTACGAATCTCGAAAATTAGCGAAAAAAAATAGCAAGTTACAAAAAGACATCAAAGGTCCGCAAGACTTTGAAAACCTTGATAGACTAACCTCATAACGCAACAAAAGAGGATACATTATTGCATGCGGCAAGGGTATAATTATTACCAAAAGAAACAATAATGTAAACTTTTGAGAAAGTTGTCAACACCAGTCGATATAAGCTTCTTGAGATGCCCCTTTCTTCTTGTCTAAATTTTCCTTTTAATATAATTTAGTCATCAACTAACCTAACACTTCTTATTAAAAAAAAAGACCAAAATGGAGACCATGTCTCTTAATTGAGCACCTCACGCACTATCAGCGTCCTACATCTTAGGATCCTACTTTGCTTATTGCTTACTTTAGCTTTCACCACTCATATGAGTATACCTTTTTAACTATTAAAAACCGCATAGAACTAACAACACGCCAAATGTGAACATCTACTTACACCCTAAATTGACTATTCATCCAGCGTAGGCCATTATGCGTCGTTGTTTGTACGTGCTAATTTATCCGGCAAAGCACCATTCATC
Source organism: Zygnema cylindricum (assembly GCA_037447655.1). Taxonomy (NCBI): domain Eukaryota; kingdom Viridiplantae; phylum Streptophyta; class Zygnematophyceae; order Zygnematales; family Zygnemataceae; genus Zygnema; species Zygnema cylindricum. The sequence continues at coordinate 59,948 of JBBHKE010003283.1, forward strand.
GGACAACTAAGTTATCCTTGTTATTCTACGCCCACCTGAATAAATAATGAAATATATTGGCGACATCACCTACTCCTCGTCACTATGTAGCTACGGATCTGAATTATGTTCTCTTCTTCCTCCCTAGGCGACTGCAGCTACTCCTCGTCACTATGTACCTACAGATTTGAATTATGTCGTCGTCTACCTCCCTAGGCGACAACACCTACTCCTCGTCACTATGTACCTACGGATCTGGCCTGCGGCCGCTTCCAACAGCACGCCCACGGGGGGAATCATAGGTGCGGCCCCCTTCCATAATCCTTAAACTCCTTCCCCCCTTCCATTCAACGCCAGAAACCCCATTCTCCCCACTAAAATTACACACAACTCAAACCCTCCGGCCAAAAACACCACACAAACACGCACACCTACACACAACCACAAAAAAAAACCGACAATTCCCTCCTCCCTCCCCCTTCTCATTCCCATTATCTTATCCCCCCCCCGCGAGCAGCAATTCCTCCCCATTTCTTCCCCAAAGCAGACGCTTTCTACAATTTTGTGGTCTCCATTGACCCAGAGAATGAGCAGCCTATGTAAAGCCTCTAGGATAATATTTGCCTCTTCTACTTTCCCGTTGAATAAGCGCTGCACAGGCACACAAATATTTGAAAATATGAGACCTCCATGAGTCCTCAGAGTGGATAGCTTCCCAGAAGCCTCTAACATAACCCTGACCCCTTTTTGTTTCAGCAAACACAACAAACACCCTGGCAGACAATAACTCTGACCAACTTCACCCTTGTGAAGGCAAGACTCCCCTAAGTCGATAGCAAAAAGAATCTCTGAATTTGCTCCCTTGAGCAGTAAGTTATGGAGGGTCAAAGTTGACCTTTTGTATAGAAGCTATGTGGGAGAAAGGGTCCTATCTCCTAATTTTTCTAAGTCCTATCTCTCTCACAGACTCTATCTACTGATGTACGGAGTCAATCAGAATGCACTTCCGTACACAAAAGTATAGCTGCCGGTGTATTTTCTGTACGAACACTGTACGACATGGCCTAAATGTCGACACGTGGTATGTCCGGATTCGCTCCCGTAATCCTCGGAGATGTCACGATCCAATGTAATTTTGCCACGTGTCATCCGATGTGGCGATGACCACAAACCGTCGAAATCCTCTTCCGCGATCTCGGAGTTAATTCTTGCAGTCCGATTAAATTCATATTTAATCGTAGCCGTAATAAATACATGTGCGGTATTCTTTTCTATAAAGAAACAAATGCGCGGTATTGGTTTCTTATCCGTACCGTAATCCGTACTTTTACAATTATGGATCTATGTCTCTCGTAAACAGTTATAGTTAAATGAATTTTCCTACTTGATAATATTTAATTAAATATCAAACCCTACATTACGTAACACTCGATAAACACTTAACGGCTAAGGCTACCAGCTACCGGCTATCTGCCGGCCGGTAGGTACCAGGATCAAATCTTGTAGCCGGCACTTTCCTTTTAGTAAATAAACCCCTATTTCATTCTCCCTCCTAAATGATGCGGCAGCCATGGCGTGCCTTTGGTTCTCTCTTTCTCTCTCTTTACATTCTAACTAAACTATAGAACTATTAATTACCTCTTTTCAACACTCCCCTTAATTCTTAGTCACTTTTCAATTTTAATCCACAGTTTTCTCTACAATAAATCAACTTAGGGGAAGGTACTGGTTTTCTCATCATGTCTGCAATCATTTCTTTATCAGTTTTATGAACCAGTTTAATGATTTTATTTTCAACCTTCTCTCTAACAAAGCTTAGTCTAATATCCATATGATTAACTTTGAAGTGATGTTTTGGATTAGCTGCAATAGAGATAGCAACTTGATTATCACAAAAAACATTCTGAGTTCCTGTCTTCATGAACCCAAGTTCTTCAAGAAGAGATTTCACCCACATTAATTCTTTGGTAGCAGCACAGGAAGCCATGTATTCAACCTCCATAGTGGACTGAGCAACTACGTTTTGTTGCTTGCTACTCCAACAGCATGCACCAGATCCAATTTGCAACACATATCCAGTCGTACACCGCCTTAAAGGCACATCTCCATAACTAGCGTCACTCCAGGTTGTGATGTCAGTGTGCTCCCCTCCCAAATGCAACCACAATTCCCTTATCCCCACCAGATACCTCATCACCCTTTTGGCGGCCTCCCAGTCTCTCTTTCTTGGTTCATTTAGACTCTTGCTGAGGACTCCTACGGCTGCAGCTATATCCGGCCGGGTACAATTCATAAAATATATTAAACTGCCTACAATCTGCCGATAAGGGATATTTTCCATAAATCTTCTTTTTATCTCATCTATCTCATCATTTATGATCAATATTCCTCCCTCTTCACTCCCCTCACTCACTTTCTTCAAATCCATGGGAGTAGTACATCCGTTTGCTTTCTCCATTTGAAATTTTTCTAGCATATCACCAATTGCTTCTTTCTGAGTGAGTCTTATAATCATATTCCCTCTATCTCTCTCCATTTGAATTCCCAAAATGTACTTTGCTTCACCGAGATATTTCATGTCAAAGCGGCTTCTAAGATCCTGTTTTAGTTTTTTAATTTTATCTAATGACTTGCTTAAGACCAACAAATCATCCACATAAATAGCAATAAATATCACTCCATCCTCATCCTAAAATAAATATATGGAGTTATCTGAACTAATTCTGATATACCCCAAACCGGTCAGAAATACGTCGAGCTTTATATTCCACTGTCGCGGGGCTTGCTTAAGCCCATAGAGTGATTTAATCAGTTTGCAAACTTTGTTTTCTTCCCCACTTTCCGCGAATCCTTCCGGTTGCCTCATGTAAATTTCTTCTTCCAACTCTTCGTGCAAAAAGGTCGTTTTAATATCCATCTGGTGGATTTTTATATCCTCCGCTGCGGTAATACTTAAAAGGATTCCTCCGCTGCAGTAATACTTAAAAGGATTCTAACAGAAGGAAATCTGACAACACGTGCAAAGGTTTCTTCGTAGTCTATCCCCTCTTTCTGAGTATATCCTTTTGCAACTAACATAGCTTTGTACCTCTCAATGGTATTATCCGGGTTTAATTTAAGTTTAAAAACCCACTAACATCCGATCAGTTTTCGGTCTGGTGGACAATCTACCAACTCCCATGTATTGGCTTCCATGATAGAGGCCATTTCTTCATTTATAGCTGTGATCCACCGAATACTTTCTGGAGTGTTTATGGCCTCTAAGTATGTCTGAGGTTCATCTGGGTGAGACATCTTTGTGAGTTGGTTATTTACTTGTCTTTCTTGAAATCGTTTACTACTTCTTCTTCCCCCTTCAAAATCGGACGCCGGTATGGAAGGCATCCTTGGGTTTTATTTAGGGAGATTTTCAACTCCCCTATCTTCCAATTCCGGTGTCTCATCAAGTTCCTCTTCGGTTTCCACTTCGTATTGTGGCGTTGCCTCGGATGTTGTCCTTTCCTCCTTCTCCTTTCGTAAATCCACGAATTTTTCTTTTTCTCCCTCTTCCTTCTCTTCATTTTCAAAGTCAAAGTCAGAAAACTGATCCCTTACAAATCTGATTTTGACTTCCTTATTACATTTGAATGGATCAATGGACTTCTCTTCATTCATCACCACTATGTGTTTTACCAAAATTATATCTTTATTTTTCAAGTCATACACTCAGTATCCTTTTGTGCTCTCATCATATCCTACAAGATATCCTGGCTTCCCTCTCCCCTCTAACTTCCATTTAGTCTTATCGAAATCCAAACTGTAGACTTGACTTCCGAACACTCTCAAACTAGACAAATCAGGCTTTCTTCCTATCCACCTCTCATACGGAGTTTCCTCCTTATTTGTTGAAGTTAGAACTCTATTTAAGATGAAATTAGCATAGTTCATAGACTCCGCCCAAAACTGCAACCCTATCCTCTTATCAGTTAATATACTTCTGGACATATCTCTTAAAGTTCTATTCATTCTTTGTGCTACTCCATTTTGTTCCGGATTATAGGGAACACTTTTCTCATGATGAATTCCTTCTTCTTTAAGATATTCTTCAAATTCCCTTAAGGTGTATTCTTTCCCATTATCACTTCTTATCTCTTTTATTAAGGTTTCGTGTAGTTTTTCACTCCATACTTTTTACTCTTTGAAACATCTCAATACCTCTGACTTATGTCTGAGAAACTATACCTTCGTGTATCTAGACCACGTGTATCTATACCAATCATCTGTGATAGTTAACATCCACCTCTTCCCCCCATGTGAAGCATATCTAGCAGGTCCCCAAACATCAGTGTGAATTAGATCCAATACTTTCTCTCTCCTATATGTGGTTGCCTTTGGAAATGGAAGTCTATGAATCTTCCCTTGGGCACATCCACTGCAATCATCAAAGGTCTCATCATCCTCAAAAGTAATACCCTCCACTATTCCAATTTTCTTCATTTTCTTTAATCTATCTAGATGCACATGTCGCAACCTTTTGTGCCAAAGCATCATCTCACTTGCACACGAGTAGAGAACACTCTTTTCATTGCAAAGCACTATTCTGAACATTTCGTGACTGCCCTTCTCAGCTATGAAATAAACCTCATTATCAAAGCTTGCTGTGAAGATTCCTTTCCTAGTTCATGTTTCAAACTCCTTTTCATCTAGGACAGCTTTTGAGACCAAGTTCTTACTAAGCAGTGGAATGTAAAGAACTTCTGAGAGTGTTACAATTGAGGCCTTTCCATTAACTAGAACCTTCAAGTCAACTGTTCCAACAAGACTTGTGGTTTCTACTCTACCATCTCCGTACTCTTTCTCAACTGTTAGGATCTTTCTCAGTTTAGTGAACAAGCTTTTATCTTTGCACATATGCATTGAGGCCCCTAAGTCTATGATCCACCCATCTTCAAGTGGATCCCTCTTACCTCCGAAAGCACACTTTTGTCTCCGTGGAATGTCAACATGCTTTTCAGTGTTTTTCGGATTAAGAAGAAGCTCCTCAAGCTCCTCAAGCTCCTCTTCCTGTTCAGATTCTTTGTTCTCTTGCTCATCATGAACTTGAGTTATGAAACCCTTTTTCTTTCCTCCATTTTTTGAGTTCCCTTGCCCATCTTTTAGTCCAAGATCTGTAAGTTTGCCACAATCTGCCATATAGTGTCCCGGTTTCTTGCAGAAGTGACATTATCCTCCTCGCGAAGTTCATCTCCCCTGTCTATCAAATCTGCCACCTCCTTGTCCTCTTCCTCCAAAGTTTCGATAAGGATCTTTCTCTCTCTCCTCATCACGCTTCCGCCAATCAGCTCCTGCAGACAATGCTTGAACACTTCGACTCCCTCTCCTAAGCTCTATGGTGCTTTCTTTCACTAAAATCATTCCCACAGTGTCATCCCAATTCCAATTGCTATCTCCTATGTCCTGCAATCGATTAATGATATTCTCATATTCTTCAGGTAGTTTCATCATTAATGTGTTCACTCTTTGTCTCTCAGACCATGAGTTACCTGCACTCTCTAGCTCTCCAAATAATGCTCCTAAATCATTGCAATAATTATTCATGCTTCCTCCCTTATAAGTATAAGCTACAATCTTGTTTTCTGCCAACTGTTGCTACTGCAATGATCCGCTCTTATATTTGTTAACTAGTGATATCCAAATCTGAGATGAAGATTTGACGTGTTTAAGGGAAATGGCAATGCCCTTTGCTATACTTTTAAGAATTAAGAGCTTAGCAACCTTGTCTTTGAAGTTCCACTTTTCATACTCTGATCTTTCGATCTGAACCCTTGTCGCCGTTGCTAGTGGTGCTGCTGCCGGTATCGCCTTCGGCAATGGTGTCCCTTGAGTTGCAACTCCTCCCTTTTATCCTTCCATGACAATCTCCTCTCCTTCCTCGTCTTCATCCTCAGTGATGGTGGCAGCTGTTCTACCTACTGTAGAGGCGGAGGTGCCAAAAAAACGCGTTTCTCTAAACCCAGGTGGAGGTGGGCATCGAACTTGTCCGGACACTATGCCCCATAGGTGTTTCTCAAATAGTTCTCCCTCCATCATCATTTCCCAATAAAAAAAGTCTGATCCATCAAATATGGGTACCCTAGAGGGTGGGCCCATAACCTGCAATTCTGTGGTCTCCATTGACCTAGAGAATGAACAGCCTATGTAAAGCCTCTAGGATAATATTTGCCTCTTCTACTTTCCCGCTGAATAAGCGCCGCCCAGGCACACAAATATTCTAACCACTCTCACCCCTGTGAGGACAAGACTCCCCTGAGTCAAACGCAAAAAGAATCACTAATTTTGCTCCCTTGAGCAGTAAGTTATGGTTGGTCAAAGATGACCTTTATAGTTACAAGCTCTCTTAGAGAGAGGTACCTAAATTTCACTAAGTCCTGGTCTGCCTACTTACAACTGCCTACTACTAAACCCTAGTCCAATAGAAACATTATTTAGTACAAGAAGGTACATTAGGCGATGTACTTATTGTACGACCATTGTACGACATGGCTTTCAAAGTGACGCCTGTCAAAACGGGAGCCATGGTTCCTCCTCCCATCTTCTCCGGTATCCAATAGAATGGTGCCACGTAGTGTCACGTGACGCTATCCCCAAAGGTCGCCGAAGGTTTATTGCGGGTGGCGGTTGCAATTGTGGCCGTCCGATCATTTGTATTTATGCGGCTTCGATTCGCTTGCATGCATGAATTGATTAATGCGTGTTTTCGTTAGTCTGCTGCAAATTAGCCCGTTTAACAAATAGATAAATAAGCATGAAACGCAATATGTTTATCGTTTCGTTAGTGCCTTAATGGATAAGGCTAAGGTCTAAGTAGTATTTTGAAACCCCGGTTCAAATTCGGCTAGAGGCAGTATTTTGCTACAAATAGTAAAATACCTTCTATTTCATTCTCCCTCCTAAATGACGCGGCAGCCATGGCGTGCCTTTGGTTCTTTCTTTCTCTCTCTTTACATTCTAACTAAACTATAGAAGTGAACTATTAATTACCTCTTTTCAACACTTTCCACATCCCCTTCCTCTCCACCCCCCCTCCCTCTTTTTCGACACTAATTCTCTCATCCTCGCCCCTCCAACCAAATACTGATACTTACCCTTCCTTCCACCTCTCCCACCAGCCCCCCACCCCCTCCCAGTTTTCCTTTCCAATATCAACTTCTTTACCTTCTCGCCCCTCACCCCCCCCTCTCTATTTTTTTTATCTCCTACGCCACTTCCCCTTTACTAATACTCGTACCATGGTTTCCTTTCCTCCTTTATAATTCCCCCTTCCTCTCCCTCTATAACGTCCCATGCTTCTCCCTCTCAATCAATGACCATGTCCGGCCGTGCATCCTCGCCCTTTCTCCCTCGTTCACCTCCTCTACCTAAACCTCAGACACAAGCCTCAACACGGATAGAATGTAGTGGGTGTCATAACCATTTCCCGGTCGGTGACGGTATTGCCCAACATACTAAGAGTTGTCAGCAATTTTTGGCCCTGAGCGGCCCTTCCTCTATTACCTTTTATTCCACTACACTCCGTCCGGACCTACGAGCAAAGATTGGACATTTTTACGCGATTTAAAGGCCCCATTTAGAGACATTGTTATGTTCGGAGCTTATGATTTGGAGGCCCCCCGTCCGCGATTATGCACGCGGATTCCCATGGCAGTGCAGATTATCCTCCTATCGTAGTGCGGTTCATTTGGGCCGAGTTGGTGAGCTCTCTTGAGCAGTTCGAGCCCTCCAACAATTTATTGTAGCTTCTCGATTTGTTGCAACTATTGAGATTCTCCTGGCTCTTCATCCACCAGCTCCTACCCCTCAGCCCCCCTCTGTTCACACCTTCGAGCCAACAGATTTTTCTTTAAGATCGAGACTCTTTAATTAAATCCCTTACGACATCTCCACATCTTTCAGCAAGAGGTCTATCGGGCACTGTTTATGACTTATTTTGCGACGTTTTGCCTCTGGAATTTGGTGCTCGAGGTTTTGATATGTTTTTTCGAGTTTGTTCCCTTATTGCGGTTGGCACTATCTCTTCCCGTATGTGTGATCTCCTTACGGCCTTCCCTGTCGTAGCTATCACCAAACCCAATGGCGGAATCTGTCTTATTGCAATGGGCGAGGTATTGTACCTATTGGTGGCCCATGCCATCTGCATCCAGCTCCAGCCCACTTTCCATGTTTATTTCTCTCCTCATCAGCTCGGAGTGGCGACCCGGGGCGGTTGTGAGGTCGTGGTCCACAGGATCCAAGCTTTATTAGATGCCCATCCAGATTGGTTAGTCCTCCAGATGGATGTTTCTAATGCTTTTAGGAGAGTGGATCGGAATGCCATTTTTTTGGAGCTTATGGCTACACCTTCTCGGGTTGTCCATATATTTCCTTTTGTGAGAGCTTTTTATTCTCTGAGTAGTAACCTCCCTTTCTCTACTGATATTGATTTGGTCCCACTTTCCTCCACGATTCGCACTCGTCACGGCGATCCTCTTGGGGGCCATTTGTTTGCCCTAGCCCCTTACCTCGCCCTCTGAGCTTCCGCGGCTGCTTACCCTTCTTGACTTTTCCCTTCTGTTGCGGATGACACACACATCATCGGTCTTTCTGGCATATAACTTTTTCAAGGCTCGTTTGGCCGAATTCAATCTTTCGGTCAAGCCCTCTAAAAGTGTTGTTTGGTCCCCTCGTCCTATTCCTCCTCTTTTCACTCCCCCTCCTAGTTTTCAAAATCCTCCTCTTTCCGAAGGCATTCGTGTCTTCGGTTGCCCGCTTGATTCCGATCCATACATCACTAAATTACTTGATTCCGCTCTTCAGACAGATTTGTCCCACGTGGACGACCTTCCTCACCTTTATGATCCCAAGGTGGCTCTTGCTCTTCTAACAAGGTGTTTCCCCCACCGGCCCTCATACCTTACTCGCACTCCCCCTCGCACCCCATCTTTTGTGTCCTCAATTTCTGCTTTTGATAATTCACTCATGGATGTCCTTCACACTTTGTTCGGCCGTGGGGCTTTTGATCCCGAGTCTGGGCCAGCAGTACGAATATAAGCCTCTCTTCCTATCTCTTTTGGCGGTTTGGGTTAACTCTCGACGGCGCGTGTTGCTCCAGCCGCCTATTCGGGAAGTTGTTGTTCTGTTGTTTCCACTACAGTCTCTCGTTTTATGGCTAGGGACACTCCTATTCTTGCGGTCGTGGTTCCATGTGTTTCGCATGATGAGCTCGCCTTCCAGCGGTCCCTTTTAGATGCGTCACGTTCTCTTAATCCGACTGCTATCGAGGACATGCCGATTTTTTGCACTCTTGTTACGACATCAGCTGCGCGTGTTCAGGAATCCATTTTTGATCAGGTTGTCGCCTCTATTAAATTCGAGCTTCTCGGAGCGCTTCCTTTCGATTCTTCGCGTTCACGCTTTCTCTCTTGTGGCGGACCTGGTTGCGGAGCCTGGTTATTGGCTGTCCCTATCTTATCCACTCTTCATTTCACCCCGGCTTTGTTCACCACGACCATTAGGTTCTGGCTTGGCCTCCCTCACACACCTTTGCTTGGCTCACTTGTGTGCTATGTGGCCATGTTTTGCAGCCAGACGATGTACATTTGCTTCGTTGCTCCCACAAGGCGAGTTGATTCAGGAGCATGACGCGATTTGGGATACCATTGCTACTATCACTTATGAGGGGGGTTTTGTATTCTTTCTATTGTCTATTGCCGTTATGGATCGACGACTTGTTTTGGAACTCCCTCCTCGTGCTATTTCGAGATTTAGGGACTTACGTGGTTGCATTCCTAGATTTTTTAGTTAGTTGGGGTTTGTTTTTTATACATGTTGGATTTTCCTTTGATGTTTGGTTTGTTGGGTTTTGTTTTTTTGGTTGTTTTCGATTTCCCTGTCATTTTTTCGTTTTTTCATTATTTTTTGCATTGATTTTCCTTTTTTTTTATTCCCCCGTCATGTGGTTTTTCAGTTTTAGCAATGCTACTTTCTTTTGTTGCTATGGACTTAGATGGTTTACCATCACGCTTTTTAATAAAGTCGACCCCTTTTTTTTTTTAGGTGTACTACAGTATTCTACGTTATTAGATTCGAGAGAGAAGATTCCCACGAACCATTCCTGTTAATTTCGTACAGTGTAATTGTTGTGGTACATAAGCCGCCGTGACCACTTGTCGAATGTCTTAGCGCCACATACTTCATGTTCGCACTCTATAGGCCAAAAGGAATCTTTATTGTGGATCGCTCCAAAGAATTAATTGATAAATTGGTGTACCCTTGTCGCACACACGGTTCTGTACGTTTCCTTCTGTTGGTACTGTACAATCAGGGTTCGTTACGAGGCCCGTTAGTTAAGAAAACCGTGTGGCACCGAGGCCCATTAGTTAGGAAAACCGTGTGGCACCGGTCCACAGACCGTAAGGTAATTGTTCCACACGCCGTTATCGGGTATCTCAATAGGGTTTTAGGGTTGGTTTTGTTTTTTTTTAATAAAACAAAAATAAGACAGAAATATAACAACCCTAAACATACTGTCGCGCGGAGAAAACGGGAGGCGGGAACGGATTGGCCCCAATCACCGTGCTCACGCGTGATAAAAGTTGCAAGGTTTCACGCGTGATAAAAGTTGCAAGGTTCACTACAGTTTTGTACTGCGTGAATTGTTATTAGCGTATTGAACGCTAATGCGGGTACCTAATTTTTTTTTTCAAATTCTCAAATAGAATTATCCACACTATTTAAAAAAACCTTATTCCTAATTGGAGTAGACGATTTTTTTTTTAAATTTCCTAATTCCCAATTGGCGTAAATAACGGTAATTATTCCTATACGCAAAAAAAATCTTCTACTCTAATAACGATTATGTTGAAATGTATGTATTTTCTAGGTCTGGATAAAGGAAAATTAAGAGGAAGTTAGCAAAGGCCCTCGCTCCACTCTCCAAACCCCCACACTTGTCGCAGTCACTGAAGGTTGGAGAGACAGTTACAGCCATGGCTGCCCAGAGAGAGAGACAGGCTGTAGTTTCTGGTAGTTGTACCAGAAAAGTCTTAACGGACCCAAGATTTGATACTGGTACATGCCGTCCGTCAAGACTCTGGTAGCCTGGTAGCTTTATCCTATATTCTAGGATCAGTGCTAGAACATATAGGGTACGATAGCTATATAAACGCGAATGACACAATATATTTCATTTAATTGCTTACGAGACGGAATGTACACGGAAACAGGTTAAACCGCACGAATTCCGGACAGCACGAAATTAACGAAACAACATTTTATTTTACGGCCAATATTAAATGTCGTTCTTCATCGAACGGCCGTGGTACGAGCCGGGATTTCGGAGTGGACAACTTGGCGTTTTCGGGCACCGCCACTCCGGATGACACATGGCAGGATCCGGGAGGATTGCGGGATTTTCGGAACGCGAGATAATAATTCCGGATGTGACAAATGTCACACTGTGGCGATATCGTACATTGACCGTACAGAAAGTACGACGATACCTGTACTTTCCTGTACGGTACAGTCTTACGATTGACCGTACCTCAGTACTAGGGAGTTTAGAGAGGGGTTTTAGGACTTAGAATTTTTTTTGGTAGGTAGTCGCCTCTCTCCCACAGAGCATCAGTATAAATAGGCAAACTTTGCCATTTAATTACAACTCACTCGGTTGACCAAATTCAGCGATTCTTTTTGCTGCGGACTCCGGGGAGTCGAGGCTACTCAGGGGTGTAGTCGGTCAGAGTTTTTGCCTGCCAATATGGCTGCATTTCTAAGGGAAATTCAAAGTGGGTGATTGTGTCCAAAACTCATATTCTAACTTTGCATTTTGTGGTGGAACTGAGCACACAAAAAGTCTTATTTCACAGGGGTAAATTTTGTCGTTTGTATTGGGGTTCTGATTGTCAAGGGGTCAATCATTTGGGTTTGTATCAACTTGGAGTTGGCACTAACTAGATAAGCTTCTTGCGAGCTGCCTTCTCTGAGGACTAATGGAGGTCTCAGAGTTTCAGATTCAAGGTGTACCTGTGAAAATAAAATTCACATGATATTTCCGATTACAATTGCGCCATATAGCAGAGGTCGCAAAGGCCAAAAAAATTGATACCCGAATCCGACAATTTGTTTTTTTTTCAAAATCTGAACAACCGAAACCCGACCAGGTTATGTCACGCTCCTAAATTATTACCCGTTACCCGATACGCATTTACTTAAAAAAAAATAACCGCAACTCGATTTCCCGCAACTACCCGTACCCGCCTGTACCCGAATAAGTACAAAATTAGTGTTACATCTCACTTATACCTTCGACGATACCAATAATACAAAGTACAATAATGTTGGATAGTATGGACACTACAGTACTGTAGTGGGACGTACCTACGAAACCTTCAATTTTTTTTCGTTTTTTGCTTACCCAGCTGTACCTGAATTCGTTTTTTTTTTTATATCATCTGGTCGAATTTGGCATCCCCCCTCCTTTTGGCACCCAAATCCGTTCCGGATCCGACGCGGGTGGTCGGGTAACGGTCATGTACAAATTCGAAACCCGATTGCGATCTCTAGCTCTGCCATATAGTCATGCTTGAGATTTATATCGCTTTTCAAAGCGATTCTTCAAATACACTCGTACCCGAAAACTTGAGGTCTTGAACCGACGTCGAAAAAAATTACTTTCGTACCGTTGGATCACGTTTCCCCGATTTCTAAATTTTATTCTCTACGCTCGCACTAAACCGATTAAAGCGCACGCAACCAAGCCTTTAAGTGATATTGTGGATGACCGTATTTTGATGGCGGTCAAGATATTTTGTTGTTTGGGAGTTGCTTTGGACGAGTTTCTCCTGCTTGTGGTCGACGCTCTTTCGAAAGACTGGGCCTTGGGAGCTCTCTTACTTCGGTCATCACTTTTTTTTATCGTCAACTTTTATCTGTGGCTTTAAAACGAGTGAAGCATCTACCCTCCTTCAATAGCCCATTGTTGTTTTTAGATCGTTGACGTCTTCTTGAACTTCATCAACGTGCTCCTCTAAGCCGGGTTGACTTAAAGGGGTTTAACTTTAATAGACCTTTAACCTTGATGTGGTTTGGTTAGGTGGTGTGGTTTGGGTGCTCTATTATGTTGTTGCTTTTATAATCGGTGTTTCTTTAAATGTACTCGTTTGGCTCGCCTTTTGAATGCGTGTTAGTTTATTTCGCACAGTTTTTTCGTTTCAACTGCCCAAATTTTACTTTTCTTTTCCATCCACTTTTTTGGTGTCCATGTACTCAAATGATTTATCATCGCTCTTTCTTAATAAAGTCTTTCTCGGTTTATACTTTTGCATGTATTAGTCTAAGCCCAACAATACCATCGACAGGCTCCTCTAAACATGAGGGAATTACAAGGGCACCCTTCATTTTAGGGTTTTTTTTTTAAACCTTGGAGTGGTATGGAGGTTTTTATTCCTTTGTATTATTCTGTTTTTGTAAACGCATCTCGAGCATGTCCTTTTTGTTTGCCAGTTTCAGTTTGCAATTCTCGGGTTTTTGTTGTTTTATGCTCTCCACTTCCATTTTTATTTTTTTTCCGTCCCTGTAGTAAATTGGCATACCATCGAGCTTTCTCAAAAAAAGCTTATTATATTATACCACTCATTCTTTTACACCCGATAATGTGCAATGAATTCTAGAGTTTTTTCTTACGACATTTCATCCTAGTGCTAAAATGGTAAAATTGACTCATTAGGCTCACAAGTTGGAGTTACTGACCTCGTTACAGGTGGGTAACAGTTATCAGAAGTTATTCATGTTCTACGAGTGATCCTACAGTATTGTGGATGTACAACTACGTTTTTACATGTTGACAATTAGAAATGTTTTTCTTATAAAATTACGAGTAATTTCCAATAGTGTAAACACTAAACAGGTTATGAGATATGTGCGAAAAAACTCACGAGCTTGTCATCAAACCTTGAAAGGCAAAACTGGAAACCTGAATTGCCATTCGTTATTAGAGCTAACCAAATTTTGAACAGTCAAAAGGCATTTAACTTCAATATCGACCGTCGAATTTGTTTTCTGAGGTGAGCAATCGAAAGGAAATGGTCGTACATTCCAACAACGATGACACAATTGAAAATCGGGAACCGTGTGATAAAAAAAAGTACTTTTTGACTGCTCAAAAAACTTTTAACTCGGATAACGTTGGGCACTATGGCACATGAAACAGTGTAGAATTCCTGAACTTGCTTAAACACTAGAGAACTGCAATTGGTAGCCTGTTACATAAAAATTAAGCCTAGCCTGTCTTAACTGTGGTACAAACTCCAATTTGTTGACTGACGTTTGTACCTTTTTCGTCATCTTTCTAGCCCGTTTTTGTACGATTTTGTACGAAAAAAGACACAAATCTAGGTTAACATCTTGAGATGTCACCAATAGTTTGGATAGCCTTTTTTGTTTCAAGGTTTTGATGTTGATATGTTGCAAAGACCGAACAACAAGATTATTTTGATTATAGAAACAAATTTAGGAACCAAAAGCCAAGAGAAAACTATATACATTATATACATGAAAGATGATACGAATAAAAGTTTTGTGGACAACTTATCATCTGGTTTAAGCTACATAACAATTATGGTGTTTACCACTCACTTGATGAGCATCCAACTCCTATGTTTGTATAATTTTTTCATTTTCGTATTTTCTTTTTTTTGTGTTACACCTCAATTCAAATCCTAACTCCTGGATTTTTCTGTTTCGCTTCTAAATGCTTTAAGATCTAGTCTAAATCTCGTAAAGTCTATTTAATGCCCATATTTTAAGAGCCTTTTTTCGGATGGCCAACAAAATTTCCCTGGTAATGATCAAGATTGAAGAAGAGATTTCAACTTCACACTCTCCCCCTTCCTTGCTAACCTTCTCTCCCCTTCCTGCTTCACTTTCTCAGTCAAGATTCATACTCTTAACTCAAAAAACCCAGGAATTTCCATTGAGGTCAATCAACAAGACCTAAAATACATTATTTCCCTTAAAAACTACTACTTCTCAGAACCAAAAACGAAAGAAAAAAAATGAACTCCTCACCTGATTTTACCTCTTTACCCTGAATGCAAAGAGTATGGACTGTTTCTATCCTCTTCGATGATATTATAAGAAGAAGAAGATGTCTTTTTAGTGTTGGTTGAGCCACTCGAAGGTACCGAAGAAGACATAGGAGGAGGAGGAACCGAGGAAGTCGGAGGACTCGGCTTTGAAATATCTTTTGGGACATCGAATAAATCTTGTTGGCATCTTTGTAAGGGATGAGCAAGTAAAGTACACATGTTTCGAAAAACAACACGGGCAAATCCACTGGAAAAAGGAAAAAAGAAAAAAAGAAGTATAAGACAGAAAAACAATAAAAAATGTCGTCGAACGGTAAATGGTCAATAACAAAGGTTCCATTGCAACACCTTCCGTCAGGGTAATCTTCATTAGTCCGACTACACATAGACCGTAACTGAAGTGGATCAAAAATGGGGAAAATGGATGATTCACCAATCACAAGATGCCACGACAGCATCATCAAAAGCAGCAGTAGTCCAGCTATACTACCCAACAAAAAGAGAGAGAGGAAGAGAAGACCGAGGCAGAGAGTGAGATTCAAAGAGGGGAGTTGGGAGACAACAATGCAGGTGCAAAACCGGTAGTAAGGCAAAAGAGAGAGAGAGCGGGAGAAAAGGGAGGGGGAGAGGACAGAGAGAGGAGAGGGAAAGGGAGAGCGAGAGAAAGAAAGAAAAGGACAATGCTGATGCAAACTCAATAGAAAAATACGGTTCCCGTGGATAATAGTATTCCCACCTGCTGCTTTCAAAAATGTAGCTATCGTGGAGACTGACGGCCTCCAAGGCATTCACAAGAAAGTCATAAATGGCTTGCGGTCGATTTCCCTCCGAGGGTTTGTCGTGAAGGTAGACGACATCGGCCGTGAAGAGACGAGGGAAGTCGAGAGGGAGAGGCTGAAAAACTTCCTGAATCACATTGGATCGGCCGTAAATCAGGATCTGGGGAGAGGGAAAATAGGCGGAAAAAAAGAACGGAGGGGAAAAAGGAAAGGGAAACAAGGAAAGGCCAACGGAAGGAGATAAGCAGATGGAGAAAGCAAGGAGGAAAGGAAAAAGGGAAAAAAAAGGGGAAGGTAAGTGGAATGAAAAGGGAAATCAAAGGGTTTTGAGAGTCAATGTAATTGAGTTTGAGGAAATGAAAGTTTTTCGGCTCAGATTATGGGAACTGCAAAGGTGGTTTAAAGACTTCTTGTGAAGGGTTTGTGATTAAACAAACAGACAGTAAAATTAAATTTGTTTCCGACCCTCTCAAAACTGGACCCGAAAGTACAAAACACTTCAGTCATTCAGTTCTGGTTTAGAGAGTAAAATTAAATCTAACAAGGTGCTAAGAGAAGAAACTTCCATTATTATCACCATATGGTCTTCATAACAATAGTTCACTCTCTTATTGGTTTAATCTAAGCGAATGAGGTTGCGTGAATAACAAGAAAATGACTTTTATGTACAACTGGAGACCAAATCGATTGACTCAATACCGAAAAAAAACAATTTAGTTTACTCTAAATTGCTAATAGTCTCGTAAAACAAGAACCAATTGACAATGCCAATATTTCCATACTTCTCATTAATTGAATTTCTTATTTTTTTCTCAATCGTGATCAAGTTTATTGCTCTGTTACTGAGAAAGTGAAAGAGAGAGAGAGCAAGAGAGAGGGAGAGAGAGAGAAAGAGAGAGAGGGAGAGAGGGAGGGTGGAGGAGATGGAGAGGGAGGGAGCGGGAGAGGCAGAGAGGTGAAGAGGGAGAAAGGGAGAGAGGGAGAGGGAGAGAGGGCGAGAGGGAGAAAGGGAGAGA